>VDFB02240899.1:0-10278 GCA_007258455.2 Sequoia sempervirens
CCTTAGATGTTTTATAAAACATCATTTCCTGCAAAATTATCATGGGATCATTGGTCTAAAAAAAGTGATCAATAAGTAAATTTCAATTGGATTATATATAATAATAATTAAAACATTTTAAAGTACCTGGGACCTTCTCTATCTTTATGGGATTGAAATCCTCGGTCACCACAAGTGTGACTGGCAATGTTATCGTACTAGTAATATGGGAAGATCCAGGAAATGTTGCTAAAACATCACCAGTACTAGTGGCCTCTGCATCCCCAAGTACATGTCCTGACACATGTTTTGGCATGTGTTTGCTGCCAGAGGGTGCACTACCCGATGTTTGCATGCTATGTGTTGCCGACATTTTAGTCGACAATATAGGCATGGATGATGGGGTCGGATGATGTGATGTATGCGCAGGAAGATTAGGATCGACACTTGTACCAACCCCTACTCCCCGGGCAGCATCTGCAGTACCCTGATCATGGCCAGCAGCATCATGAGGACGCAAAAAATCCTGTAAAAACAACACATATTTTAGTTCATAAAAGAGTACAAAATATAAAACCATGAATGAACTTATGTTATAATTAAAGACCTCATGACAGCTTACTTGCAAGTTTTGTGCTCTCTCAAACAATATTTTAACCCTCTCTCTTATCTCATCTATTTGAGGCACTATGAATAACAACTGAAGGATTTCTTCATTGCATTTTTTGTGGGTCTTCCTTATCATATCCAGAGGGTTTGCGGAATATGTGATGTCATCATCGCATAATAGTGGTACCTCCTATGGATGCTCTCCTCTTTGTTGGTGCCTATCACGATGTTGAGCTCTGACAAGAATATTAAAACATTATCTAAATTAACCTAATAAACTTATGAAAAATATAATAATAAAAGCATTTTGCTCATATCTAATTTAATACGATTACAATGAGGTAAACGCAATGGGGTAAAGTGCCTAAAGATGCATCACGATCTATGCTCTGGGACGAAGCCTTCCCCGTACAATCAATGTCTCGTTGTGACAAAAATTAATTATAAAAAAATATTACCGAAATGAAACCAATAGACTTACGAAAAAAAACATAATAATAAAATGGTATATTAGTCATTAATTGGAGGTTGGGTAAAATGGTATATAGTACATACCACCCCCATAGTAACTGTGTTTGTATCTATGTGATTCAAATTGTAATCAATTAGCAACTCTTCCCCTGCAGTTATTGATTTTATCACACATATGAATACACTATTTCCCTCGTGCACCTTGAATATCCAATTGGGTTACTTATTTGTTGACCCAGGTCATGTACTGTTTATAAACCCTACAATATTCCCTAATGCTTTTGGCCTTCTGTCAATGTACATAGCCACTCCTTTATTTTGATCCTTATCTTTTTTTTTGTATATAATTTCTTGTGATTGCATACCTCGCATACTTCTGTGCTCTCCAGACCAAGTACATCAATCTTTGTAACTGTAACAAGGTCCAACATACTCCATCAATTTAGTAACTTTGTCATAATAGACCTTTATGCCATCCATGAAAAATAGGCCCAAACCATGTAATGATGATGGTGCTATGCAATATATCCTCTCGTTGACACAAAAATCAATGTTTATTGGAAGAAGTTCCTTAGGTACCATTGTTTAGTAGATTTTTGTACCTCAAGAGGGCACCTCGATGTAAGCCTATACTCTCATCATCATAAGAACATGGCCCTCCTTAAATGAAAAATTTCATGCATTTATAGAATTTTCTTCTAATCTTTTGACCTCTAGTTGATCTTCCTCTTTTAGACTTACTACATGTCTCGCTTTCCTCTTCTCTTCCTGAATTTCCCTCGCTCAAGGAAGACAGATCTAAAAAAATACCTATTTGGTGGTACCTGCACTCATAAGGATGTTGGATGAAGTTCTTTCATGGTGATGTGATCCCAAGGTGACATTATGATTAATCTATCATTTCATCGCTATAATTTGGCAAGTTATAAGGTAATCAAGTCTTGATAGTTTGCAAGTTATTGTTACTACCGTCCAAATGTGTCCATCACAAATCAAATCAATGTGTGAAGGAGACTGTCCCTTGTAATTAATAACTTTAAAATGTCATTATTTTACAACCTAACACAAACATGGAGTTTGGGAGATGCAATTCACATTAGCTAAGGCTATGGAAGCCTAAAACACCTAGACTCAGTGATGAATTTTCCTACATGAACAATGTATGGCAATGTTCCAAGGATTTTTGCATGACAATTGAGGGGAAAAGGTAATGAATGATAATCATTATCAGTCTCACAGTCTTAATCCAAGTTATTTGATTTACTAGACTTCTACTTAATGTTTTAACTCCCAAACTTTGTAACAAGTGTTAAATGTGACTATGGTCCACCAATTACACAACCAAGGCCTCAAATGTATTCTCTAATTGTAATCAAAGGACTTTTTCTCTTCATTCAAGTAAATAAACTTAAAGGGAAACACCACCAAGTGGTTTATTGGACACCTACATGACTAAAAATAGCAGCAAATTTACATTTAATGCAAATTTAATGCAAACTTCCATTGAAATTTTATGTAGTGTGCAGAAGAATGGTTTCACCATACATAATATTTTGGTTTAAGTTGTCTTGAAAAAGATGAATTAGAACACTAATAGACATAATTCAGGTGCACGTGTGAGGTGGTTCAACTTTCCATTGATAAACTCCATATGTCTAAGTGGTTAACGGGGAGGGAGTGTGTACTAGGCTTGGTTAAGTCATCATAAGTTTATTCTTTGGCAATACAAATTGTTTAAGTCATCTTAAATCTTCCTATGTCTAATTTCTAGGAGACTTTTGGTATGTTTTAAGGTAGGATGAGTGGTTGCATCAATGTTCTAGTTTTCTATGACAAGGTTTCAACATATTCAAATAGTGAAAGTTAGTGCTCATAGTCATTTGAAACAACAACATTTTGATTGTGTATGATGGTAGGATTTGATAACTTAAAATAATTGGCGACCCAACAAACTTAAAGTTAAAAGAAACTTTTTTAGTTTAAGGGGTTATCATTTTCTTTCATCTTTACATATTGGCTTGATGATTCAAATGATGCATTTCTTATCCCACTTCTATCATATTGTATTCCCATCCCATTGCAAAGAAAAAAGGTTAAACATTTAGCAATCGCCATTCATAATACTTATTATATGTCTTGAATCAATGACAAGTAAAAAAGGGTATAAGTTAGCCTCAAGAGTTCTTAAGGTCTATTATTCTAAGAAATAGGGTCATGATAAAATTGACCATGACTTGGCTATCACAAAGTTAACAAAACTTGCTAAAATTATGGCGCCATTTAGGTTTTAATATTCTACATAGTTAAGTATATATTAGCTATATTTTACATAATAAATAATATAATTATTCTACTTATTATAATTATATATTATATTTTTTAACAAAATTATTATAATTAATAATTAATAATAAGTATATTTTTATATAATACAAAATATAATAATTATCCTTTAAGACCTCTTCAATGTACCCATTGCACACTTAAAGATATGTTTCAAAAAAAATTCCTTAAAAACCATGTTTTTACAATCCACAAGGTCAAAATTTCCTTTTACCGCCTTACGGCAACCTCCAATAAAGCAACTCATGGTAGCGCGGTGGGTAAAGGAAGTAATACACTGTACACCACAATACCGCGGAAGGTTGATGTCTTGCCCGTGGTAGAGCGAGGTCATGGTTAATACTAATAGGGGGAACCGCTATACCACAAGGGGTTGAAATGAAGCTTGCAGTAGAGCAGTAAGCTAAGAATAGAGGTAATAATGCACCGCCATACCGCAATATAATACAAAATATAATTAATATAATAGTAATATTAGATTAAATTATATATAATATAATTATATTTATTATTATATAATAGTATATATAGGCTTTTACCTGATATTTTAGAGAATTTTACCATTACACTACATGTGTCCTTGGGGAGTTATGCTCAAGGTAGCATGCCATTTGATTAAAGATGTGATAATTCTCCTTTAAGACCTCTTCAATGTACCCATTGCACACTTAAGGAGACAAAGATATGGAGAGAGAAAGAGAGAATGAGAAAGGAAGAGAAAAGGGAGAGGGAGATAGAGATAAGATATAGATAGGTGGAGAGAGAAAAAAGAGAAAGAGAGCAAGAGAGAGGAAGCAAAATGAGACAAAGGAGGAGCAAAGATAGAAATAAAGGGATAAAAAGAGGGATACAGAGAAAAAAAGAGAGAAGAGAGGAGAGATAGAGATTAGAGATAGAGATAGAGATAGAGATAGGATTAGAGATAGAGATGAGAGATAGAGATAGAGATAGAGATAGAGATAGAGATAGAGATAAAATAGAAATAGAGATAAGAGATGGAATGGGAGATAGAGGGTAGATATAGAGAGATATTTAGGAGACATAGAGGAATAAAGAGGACAAAGAAGGTAGAGATAGTGAGGGTAGATAGAAAAATATAGATAAAGAAAAGAGAGAGAAAGAGGAGATGCATAGATGGGAGATAAAAGTCACATGAGAGATGGGGAGATAGAGATAAATGGGGGAAGAAAATATAGAGAGGGAGATAATGAAACATTTTAAATAGAAAGGAGACAAAGAGATAGAGAGGTAGAGATAAAGAAGAGATAAGGATGAATAGATAGAGATATGGGAGGGTGATTGATATATGTCTCTCCACTGTCTCTCTCTATCTCTCTATATCTCCCCACTATCTATCAGCCTCCCTCTTCCCCCTCTATCTATTGGACTGTCTCCCTCTCCCCCCCCTTTCTCTCTCATTCACTCTATCTCTCCTCCATCCTCCTTTCTCTATATCTCTATCTCTATTTCTCTTTTTATCTCCCTCTCACTCCTCTCTCTATCTCTTCTATCCATATCCCTCCCTCCCTCCTCTCTATCTCCCCTCTCTATCTATCCCATATCACCTACATCCCTATCCATCTCTCTATCTCCACCTCTCTTCCTTTCTCTTCCCATATATCTCCATCTCTCTTTCTCTTCCCATATATCTCTATCTCTCTCTCTTTCTCTCCCCATCTACCTCTATCTCCCCATACTCATTTCTCCCTTTCTCTATCTCTCCTTATTTCTCTCTCCCGCTCTCCATCTCTATATACTTATATCTAATTCTTTTTGTTTGTCTATCTCTTTGTATATCTCTCTCCCTCTCCTCTCTCTATATCTCTTTATCTCTCTATCTCTCTATCACTCTATCTCACCATCTATATCTCTTTATCTCTTCATCTCCCTATCCATCTATATCTCTCTAGCTTGTCCTTACTATCTCTCCCTCTTTTTATCCCTATCTCTCACTATATTTATCTCTCCCTCTACCTATATCTCTCTATCTAGATTTTGTCTCCCTCTTCCTCTCTCACTCTATCTTCATCTGTACCTCTTTTTTCCTCTCTCCTCCTTTATCTCTATACATGTCTCCCTCTCTCTATGCATCCATCTATCTCCCTGATCTCTATCCCTCTTTATATATTTATCTCTTCCATCTCTATATATCCCTCTCTCCTCTCTCTTTATCTCTCCCTATCCTTCTCTCCTCTCCTCCTCTCCATATCCCTCTCCTTCTACATATCCATCTCTATCTATATCTTCCTCTCTATATCTATCTCCTTACCCCTCTATATCTCACTCTTCCCCACTCTATCTCTCCCTCTTTCTATCACTACCTCTCCATATCTCTCTCTCCCTCTCTCCTTATTGCAAGCATAACATGAGCCTGTTGGTATCATCTTCCCTAAATTCAAAGGTTTTATTTCTAATCATTTTGGATCCACAGTAAGTGGATTGCATAGTTTATTTGAAGCTATGATTTCTCCATTGAGACCTTTGTTGCACAAAACAACATGTTTGATAAATTTCCTACCAATTGACTATTATTTGGCTAATATATTATTACTAGATCAATCAAGAGAAAATTGATAGCTAAATTACTTGATTTTATTTTATTGACACTTGATAAATGAAAGATTATAGAGGTATTATGTTTCTTAATTGAAGTAAAGAAAGTGGTTGACATGGAAGTAAAATATTTTAGAAACTCATAAATGATACATATATATATATATATATATCTTCTTTATATTATCCTTGTAATTAGTTATGTATCTTCAAATATAAAATATTAAAAGGAATCCAATGTGTATCATCTAATAATAACTTATAGAAAATGTCAAAAAGATCAATAATAAAAAAATATATACTAACTAAGAAGCCATGCAAGCATACAATAGTATATGTTGGTAAAACTATAATATATACAAGAAAGCAATATATGCATACAATGTCACATGTTAGTAATACAAAACACATGTCACTATGTGGGGTCAACATGAGGAAACACTAATTTTTTCGAAATGAAATAACCAAAGATATGATCAAAGAATATGTAATCATAAATAGTTGTAGAGTAATTAGGATTTGATCATATGGAGATTTCTAGGAGAGCTACAATAGTTGTAACATCATGAATTAACAACATTAAAAAGTACATCATGAATTAATTATGTAATGGCATAAAAATTAAAAACATCGTGAATTAATTATGTAACCATATAAGTCAAATATATATAATTCTATCAAGAAATCAATATCAAATAGATAATATAATCAATAACTCATACATTTTAATGTCATTGATATTGACATTGTAAGGATTGGTCATATCATCATCATCGTCAGTGATATCAGTTTCAATAATGTCATCATCCTCATGGATATCATCTTCATGAATATTAACTCCTACATCATCATGATCTAGTTCCTCTTCTTCGACATCTTCGTTAGGGACATCATCAACTAATTGTTGATCTTGATCATCATCTGCATCATCTTCTAGTTCTTTGGTATCTTCTTCCCTCACCACATTATACTTTATCGGCCTTCCTCTTGGATCATGTCTAACAACAAATGACCAACCCAGTTTACCTAGAACCTCTGAGTAAAATACCTACTCACATTGGCTTGGAAGAACATAGGGTTCATTTCCAGCTCACTCGATCGACCTTGTATTAACCATGGTAAATCCATTATCATGTTCAATAACAGTTCTTTTAGGATCATTTTCATTCAATCATAGCCTATACCATTGGACGACGAACAAAACTAATTTGAAGGACTTAAAGTCACACTCAAGTATATCATCCAAAATCCCATAGTATCGATTTTCTGAGACTTCTGGATGTATGTCGCTTCTAGATGAAACATTAGTCACCTGAAGACTGTAGTTATCGAATCACAAGTTTTCTTCGTGTCATCCAACTTTTTAATTCAAAATTTATGACCATTGCACCACATAGCCTTGTGGTGTTTCACCTGCAATATGTCAAACATGTAAAAATTATTGCAATATCGTCGGTTGATAAACATATTTATTCTTAATTGAGATGTATGCAAAGAAAAAAACTCAACATATATATACATCAATATAATTGAAAATAATTAAATAATATACGTTGATTAATATGTTGCTCGTACCTATTTATCTCTTAAACCATATGCTAAATCAATTTCCTTGGTGTAACATTGGAATCTCCATTCACGATGAGCTTCTTTAACCAATGAAGCCACACCTTCCATGTTAATCTTGTGACAGTTGATGACATTGTTCAATCCATACCGACATCCAATAAAGATTGTTTGTGACGTACAAATGTAATGCATCCTAATATCGACCAACTATATAAGAAAACAATGAAATTCACAAATGACGTATAATTAGTTAATTACCATGGTATACGACCTTAATTTATAATTGATGTACTTGAAAACCTAACATCCCACTAGCAATGGTCTTATTATCTTTCGTAAGAAACCTCTGAACTATATGTATCCAAGACCCATTGTTCACACATTTCAAATTGAAGAGATATAACATATCGGCCAAGCAGTATCTATGTCACCCCAATCATGTTTTATGTTTATATTGGCAGGATACAATATATTAGCACAACATCTAGCAAGCTTCACCGATAAAAACATTGCAAGAATGGCCTACGTGTGTTGGAACTAGAATTTTCATTCAAAATTTTGATGGTCCTTTCATATGAAATCAAAAAAAAATCCTTAAAAACCATGTTTTTACCATCCAAAAGGTCAAAATTTCCTTTTACCGCCTTGCCGCAGCCTCCAATAAAGCAACTCACGGTAGCACGGTGGGTAAAGGAAGTAATACACTGTATACCGCAATACTGTGGAAAGTTGATGTCTTGCCCGCGGTAGAGCGGGGTCATGGTTAATACTAATAGAGGGAGCCACTATACCATGAGGGGTTGAAATGAAGCCCGTGGTAGAGCGGTAAGCTAAGAAAAAAGGTAATAATGCACCGCCATACCGCGGAGAGTTGGAATGGAACCCATAGTAGAGCAGTGAAATAAGAATAGAGATAAGGAGAAACCGCTATATCGTGGGGGGATGAAAAATATCATGCGATAGTGTGGTAATCTGTCATTGGAGCATTAAATGAAGGCCAGTCACATCAATCAGCATCGAAGTATGAAATTTAGCTCTGTATGAAAGATTTGAATGATGAAGAACTTAAGATATGAAATTAATGTGGTATGATATCAAAATTTAACAAGGAAAATTGAGAATTTGTGCGCTCGTGCTAGCAAAAGCTGAATACAGGCGAGCTCAAAGTATGAAAGTGGAAGAATTTTGCAAAGCGAGCAAAATTTTAGGTAAGTCTACTTATCATTCACTAAAATTTAAACAATCGTGCCAAAGAAATTAGAGGCAGGAACTAAAAAGGAAGAAAAATCTAGTAGAATTTCATTGTAGTCGCCATTACTTGCATTGTTACCTGTTTCAGTAGATAAGGGTTATAAGAAAGTCTTTAAGGATTTAGGTCAGGGGTGTAGGGACCCAATAATTCCACAGTCTGGGTGGAATTTATATTGGTATTTTTATAGGAACAGAGATGAAAGTGTTCTAGTGTCAAACCCATGGACTTTTGACATAGGAAAATTAGTTGTTCCTAATGTTTTTTTTGATGTTGAACTAATCAGAGCCTTGGCCAATAGATATCATGCCCCATCAAAAATGGCCAGACTTCCAGATGGTCAATGTCTGGTAGATATCTTAAGGGAAGCTATAATTAGGTGTTTTGACCTAAACAGGCAGGTTGTCACTGAAATTGACTTGGGGAAGCTGGAGCAAGAATATAGAAGGTTGAAAAGGACCTATAGAACTGATGAACTCCCCTTACACATGAAAAGGGGTGACAAAAATAGAGTCATGCCCATTCACTCTTCAAGACTTGAACCCTTTCTAGTGTCTGACTTTCAGACCTATTTCAAAAATACCTACTATGCATTATGTCAAATTCTTGGAGTTGATGCAGAGGAGAATACGTCAATGGGGTTGATGAGAATGGCCATGATTATCCAACATCTTGAATCGAATGTGGAGTTTGATTTTGCTTCATTCATTAAGGAACAGATTCACGAAGGTCTGATACAAGTTAGGGAAGCCAAGGTCTCCATAACTTTTAGAAAGTACTCCTTATTATGTCATTTGATTCTATCTCAAAATGAAATAAAATGGACAAAGAGGATGAAATTGAGAACACATGAGAATGGAGTTATGCTCCCAGTACAAAATTGGTGTTATATTTGGGACAATAAATGCAATGAAAGTGATTATGTCGTATTTAGGGATGATTTTGTCATCAGACTGATTGCTCAGCTTGGTTTTCCTACACCAAGATTACCACAATCCCTAATGGATGTCTTGATACCCATGTAATACAAACCGGATCAAGGTTTTACACATAATTATGTTGATTGGTTTTTGATGCCACAACACACCATCATCAGGGTATATGGTTGTGATCAAGCCCCTCATATTTTACCAAAACTTGTGCCTAGCAGAGTATTATTTTTAGAATTTATGTGGCAAATGCTCTAGATACAGCATGAATTGATGAAAAAATAGAAAAAAGGCATATCTCTACCTGATTTGACGGTATTTGAAGAATTGTCAATTGGATCAGATATGTTGGAGGAATTGCAGAGATTTATAAAAGCTAATTTTGCTCTCAAATCAGGGAAAAAGAGAATATGTGATCCAGAAGACCACATCAACAATATCAGAAGAACCCTACTCACAAAGAGGGCAATAACACATGAATTTGATCTGGAAGAGGATGTAATAAGAAACCTGGTCTATTTTGCAGATGTGTTTGAAAGAAGGAAAACATGGTTAAAGATGATGAGATGGGAGGAT
>VDFB02240901.1:0-14647 GCA_007258455.2 Sequoia sempervirens
TTTAATAATTGATTTTCTATGGCATATGTTCCATGGCTATCGGCATTGTTCTTCCCTGTTATGATTGTGTCTGATTATGTTTTGAATTTGGAACTAGGTTGCTTTTGATTGCAATTGTTATACAATGTGGATGTTATATTTTGATGTGATGATTATTTTACTCTAATGTTACCCTTATGGCATGTTTTGGATTAACTTAAAAGATATTTGATTTAACGATGTTTTATGCTATTGATCATGTTATTGATGTTAGATGCGTCAGTTAGTGATATTGTATTGGTGAAGGGGACAGGATTGTATCACTCGCTTGCGAGTGCCCTACGATTCTGAGATTTTCTCTTCACGGTTTGATTGATCATATTATGTATATATGCAAGTTCGACATGCTCTTTGTTGCAGGTTGGCAGGTACATGACATCGACTCCACCTGGTTTCTAGGTTTGAGCATGTCCATTGACCAACGAAAATTAATTGGGAGATAGTAGCTAGGTTTTCTGTGTCAAGTCGTTACCCTAGTCACTGTGTGTCGTCGGGTTGTAGTCGGGTTTGGTTGTTTCATGTTGCCCTGATCACCTTGGTCTTTAATTAAATTCAAGTTAAATGGCTTATGTTGCTTAACTATTGATTAAATGCTTTTGATTATAATGCTAGGAATGTTACTTTATTAATTAATTTAATTTAGTTAATAAAATAATCTAATATTAGATTAGATTTATTTTATTGATTAATTAAATTAATTGTGGAATTGATTAAGTTATTCCTTGAATTAAAAGTGTTAAAAGATTTAAATTAGTTTGTGTGAAAAGAAGGTTTTAAAATATGTTGAATTCTATTTAGAAATTAGAATTTTGTTTTGAGTTATTTAAAATTCAAAATATCTTCAAAATGCAATAACTTTGGGTGGAAAAGATATTTTTAGGGGAGTTGACTATATTTGGAATACATAATTTTTGGAGAAAAAAAAATGTGATGAGAAAGAAAACCCTCTTTTTGAAGGAAAATTGATTTGTTCATTGTGGGAGCAATTGGGCATGAAATTGCATGGGATCAACTGCATTTGGATAGGAATGGGGAAAGGAAGTGATGGCTGCGATCTTACGTGCTCTTGTTGCTTATGTGCAAACATCCTCTCATTTGAATTTCTTGCTTGGGAATGGAGGTATTTTATCATTTCTTCATATTTACTTGATCTTAAATGGTTTGAATGATTCTAATTGTATTGGTAGTATGTTGGAATCCTTTCATGTATTTTATTTGAATCAAGTTGATAGTGTAGAATTTATTTTGAGAAATTTTTGAGAATTTTTCCAAATACAAGGTTACCATGCCCAATTTTTAATTAGAGGCTCTAATTGGTGTTTTTATGTTAAAAGTGTGTTGTTAGGCACTTTTGAATCAAAAGGGTATTCTTACATTATTTTATTTTTGAATTTTAAATTTTAAGCTTTTCATACTTCATCAATGGTGGAACCTGGATATTTGTGAAAATTGGTTTAAAATTAATTGGTGTTTTTATGTTAAAAGTGTGTTGTTGGGCACTTTTGAATCAAAAGGGTATTCTTACATTATTTTATTTTTGAATTTTAAATTTTAAACTTTTTCATACTTCATCAATGGTGGAACCTGGATATTTGTGAAAATTGGTTTAAAATTAATTAGTGTTTTTATGTTAAAAGTGTGTTGTTGGGCACTTTTGAATCAAAAGGGTATTCTTACATTATTTTATTTTTGAATTTTAAATTTTAAGTTTTTTCATACTTCATCAATGGTGGAACCTGGATATTTGTGAAAATTGGTTTAAAATTAATTGATTTTTTTATGTTAGAAGTGTGTTGTTGGGCACTTTTGAATCAAAAGGGTATTCTTACATTATTTTATTTTTGAATTTTAAGTTTTAAGCTTTTTCATACTTCATCAATGGTGGAACCTGGATATTTGTGAAAATTGGTTTAAAATTAATTGGTGTTTTTATGTTAAAAGTGTGTTGTTGGGCACTTTTGAATCAAAAGGGTATTCTTACATTATTTTATTTTTGAATTTTAAATTTTAAGCTTTTTCATACTTCATCAATGGTGGAACCTGGATATTTGTGAAAATTTGTTTAAAATTGATTGGTGTTTTTATGTTAAAAGTGTGTTGTTGGGCACTTTTGAATCAAAAGGGTATTCTTACATTATTTTATTTTTGAATTTTAAATTTTAAGCTTTTTCATACTTCATCAATGGTGGAACCTGGATATTTGTGAAAATTGGTTTAAAATTAATTAGTGTTTTTATGTTAGAAGTGTGTTGTTGGGCACTTTTGAATCAAAAGGGTATTCTTACATTATTTTATTTTTGAATTTTAAATTTTAATTTTTTTTTATACTTCATCAATGGTGGAACCTGGATAATTGTGAAAATTGGACTTTGTTTAAAAGTGGATTTTTGAGAATAATATTTCATATTATAATAGGGAATGATAGAAAATGCATATGAATTCTTTGAATGAGATCATTTCAGATCTATTCGCTTGTTCAAATTTATGATTTGTTATTTTAGTGTAAAAATGTGATTTGATTTACTTTTGAGAATTTGCAAAGAATGATAATCATTTAAATTGATTACATGCAATGTGTCATCACGTGACTTGGATTTAAGAAATCCTAATATTAGCTTATTTAGCTACTTAGAATGTTTTCTAGTGGTGTTTTCATTCATTCTCGGTGTATGGGCAATATCGTATGATTGTATATTTGTGAGTGTACTTTGGTTGTACTAAGTTTGGTTTCCAGAGGTTAGGGAACCCTTGATCGAGTTGTTTATTCTTTTGGAGTTATTTGTTTATGTAAGCCTTCCAGTTGTGTTATCTTGAAGTGATGTTATGTCTCTTGTGTTTTGTTATTGTCTCTCTTGGGTAGTGCATGAGATATGCTTCAAAAGAAACCAGGTTACTATGAACGGGTTGTGTGACCTTATGGTTTAAGGTTGAGTCTTGTTATCAGTTATTTATGTGGGTTGTCATTATGTTAGTCAACCTTGTGTTAGCCTTGGGTAGTGCACACTTTGGTTTCATTTTTGGACATCTGTAGTGATGTGTTACCTGTTGAGAGTATTGATTATTTGTGATAAGTGTTAGTGCATTGTCTACCCTTGGCATGTGGTTGAGTTATGTGTTGTCGATAGGGGAGTGGCTTTCAAACGAACGCCGGGCCCAAAGTGGTTTCAGGATAACTCGTGTGAGAGTCAGTTAATTAAGTGAAAATTAAATAACTTACTAGGGAGATAGTAGCTTTGAACATTAATAAGATAATTTAGCCTCGCTCATTGGCTCAAGGGCTTGTAGGAGATTTGAGATGAGTCGGGAAGGCCTAGAATGGCAAGATCGTTATCTTGTCTTCTCGAAAGATAACCGATTCCACTCTGGTGTGCATATGGCGCCAGGTTCGTGAGAGGTTACCAGGATATCCCTAGAGGGGGGCCGGGACCTAGGAAGAACACCATTGGATAACCAATGCAACCTTTGTGATGACACTCCTATGACAACAGTCAGTATGGTGTTGTACCGTTGGTTTATTTTGTACAGTGACTGTACTCGATTTTGTACTCTTGAAGCATTGTAACCATGATGTTAAGTGATTTGGAATATGTTCTTGTTTGCAGTTAAGTTTTTGTGTTAGCCTATGTCTAGTGGTAGATAGTCTTGTCTAGGAAATCCTTGTTACTTTCTCCTAGCACGAAGGGAGTGGGGCCTTTGGGTTCCACGTGGTCGGGTGGCGTGCATTCTTTTCCATTGGCTCTTCTTCTTGTTCGTGTGGTCGTGATTTCAAGTTGGAGAGCTTGTTGGATGTTGTTGCTTTTCTGGCTTCGTTCTTTTCAGTTGATCTTTATTTTATTACCCCTCATTTGTTATCGAGGTGGAATTTGTAAATTGTAATCATGATTATTGGAATTACCTCATTCGGGGAATGAGTGTTGTAATCATATTGTTTAAATGTTGTTAATTGGAATCTTGAGGTATTTATTTTCCTTGTTGTAATTTATCTTGTATGGGATGTATGTAATCTTAATTTTGTAAGTGATTAATGTTTCAGTTTTATTATTGGTTATTGTTGTTGGGTTTTAAAGTAATCTTGTCATGGTGTTTTGTCTGTGTTGTTTGTGACAACAAAAAAAATTAGTGATTGTGTGGTGCAACTTCCTCTAGGGTTGCGTGTGAGGCATTACACAAGCCCATTGCAGATTAATTAACAAAAATAGATTATTAAGCATAGGGATTTATTGCATGATGAAGTGAAACACAATGATCTAAGTCGAAAGGCCAATAAACCCCATTTGTATGTCATCATGTTTTTATTTCTTTTTTCATGAAGAGACCTTTTGAAAAAATTATGTCTCTTTTCAAGTGGGCTCAATCTATCTTTTAGACCCATGAATAATTTATGTCTATCTTTTAGAAAATTAGTTGTATTTAAATAGTGAGAATGATGATTTGTTTTGTATTATATCATTTATCAAAGTTTAAATTTTTGGTATGATTGATCTTTATTTGATCCTTGAATATTTTTTATGGGTTGGATTATTTACTTGTGATAGTTTAACCAAATGATAACTTCTAATTTAGATACATAGCCCCTCATAATATTATAATTTTTGACATACAAAAATAAAATTTCTTATACATAGAATAAATAATATTTATCTATATACCATTATTTTTTCTTTGATTAAGTATATCAATTGTTTTAATTTAGTTAAAATATTAATTTTAGAAAATAAAAATATTCAAAAATTAACTAATTAAAATTGCACTACAAACTAAAGAGTTTCAAATGTTTTGTAATGAAGGTAAAATTATGCTTTATACTATAAGTTAGTGTCCATCTGGTGTTTCCAAAATAATTATAATTTAAAAAGGAATGCAAGAAGATGTAAATATGTGATCTATATAATTTTTTAAATAGTGATTTTATGTTTTCATCACTTAATCATTTATATCTTGATCCTCTACATGTTCTTGTAGATATTTTTTGATTTTTTTTTCTATATTAAAACTTATGCATAGCAATAAACTAAATAAATTTAATAATATTATTAAGTTGAACCATTTATAATTAATATAGATAGAAAGTAGATATAATATCGATAATGCATTTATTAGTAATTAAAAATATATAATTACATTAATTCCTTAAAAAAATCTTAAAGATTAAACAATTGAAACAATGCTACAAAATAAAAAAATTAAAATGAAAGTAAAACTATGATTTATACAAAAATCTAGATTTTCTATTTTTGTTTTTTTAAAGTAATTGTAACTTAAAAAGGAATGTAAGAGTATCTAGAGATTTTATTTCCATATTATTTCTTATACTATGGGATTACATATATATTTTTTTACTAAATTTATGCATTAGTAATAGAAGTAAAAAATTTAGCAACAATTTCAAGTTGAACAATTTGTAATCAATCTAAAGAGAGAATAGATTTAATAACCATAATATATTTATTAATAATTTAAAATATGCAATTATATTAATTTTAAAGAAAGAAAAATCTTAAAAATTGAATAATTAAAACAATACTAATGATTTGTAATGAAAGTAAGCTATGATTTATACAATAAGCTATATGTTTAATATCCTTTGCTTCATTAGAAAAAATATAAATTATAAAAATGGGAGAATAATTAAATAGAGAATAGATTTAATAACCATAATATATTTATTAATAATTTAAAATATGTGATTATATTAATTTTAAAGAAAGAAAATTCTTTAAAATTGAATAATTAAAACAATAATAATGATTTGTAATGAAAGTAAGCTATGATTTATACAATAAGCTATAGGTTTAATATCCTTTGCTTCATTAGAAAAAATATAAATTAAAAAAATGGGTGAATATATAGAGATTTGATTTCTAAAAAAATTTAGCTTTTTAAAGTAGTGATATTATCTCTTTCATTCATTACAAAAGAACATAATTTAGATTTGATTTCTAAAAAAAATAAGTTTTTTTATTAATATTAGCTATTATTTCTATGGCCAGATCTTTCTCAATGGTCTTGCATCATTCTAACATATTTTGAATTGTTGATAACAAAAGTCAACTGATTGAATTCATATAGGGAACACCTTTGTTATAATTAATTTGATTTTATGTTCCATATTAAAATATTAATTAGATGACTAACTTTTAAATAAATTACATATTTTATAAATGTTATATTACTAATTTATATATATATATATATATATATAGTATTAGTAATAGTAAAAAATGGATAAAAAGATATAACCATATGATCAATTATGTTGTGTTATGGCAACATATATACTAGATAAGCTATGTACTGTGCATATACTGGATATATACTACTACCTCTATACAATAACTTTGAGCTATATACTATGACTGTACAGACGCCACTACCATTATACAAGTTGATTACATTGATAATTACAAAAAATGTCATAATATGTGCCACAACAAAAGGACAAAAGGGATGTGTAGAAGGCTTTTATGGTTGCTTTAGAAGTTATTGCTTTCACTACAGGATTCCATGTTTTTCTAGCCCACTAATGCTTCAACAACCATCATCTCATCATTAGAGAGGACCTCCTCTATTTCATAATTCTCATTAGTATGCAACTTGGGCCCTTTAGCTTCCCATTTCATTTCCCCTCCTTCAACTTTGCTATTGAACTCTTTTTGGAAGGCTTCTAGTGCCTTCATAAAGATGGACTCTTTTTGCAAGGCTGGGCTAGTTGTGTTGCTAGGTGTGTTTGTATTTAATCTCCTTCTGATTTACCAATACAATGCCATCCTTTAGCAACCTCAAGAACTTGCTCTCATAAATCTCCATAGTGATTATGACCTACATTGCAATATTAAACAATATGAGTCTTTTTGAAGACTCAATAAGTGTCCTCCAACTCCTATTGAATCTGTCCTCATTTCTTGCCTTCCAAATGCACCAAAGAATCTCAATGGATAAAGTATACCATAATAATTGCAACTCTTTATTCAAATTTTTGTCATGACCTATTAAAATTTCTTTCCAATTGACTTTCTAATTATCCCCCTAATTTTTTTTATCATTACAAAACAATTTTTAGATTTCATTAGCATAAAGACATTCAAAAAATATATGATTGACAACTTCAGACACTCTACACACATTACAGATATCAATATCAATATAATTCATTTTATAAGGAAATTTTTGAAGCAGTAGAATCCATCTTAAACATTCATTTTTTGAATCCACAGTATTATGCCAAAGAGAGATGAAGGTTCTTTTCCAATCTTTGCTTTCAAAATTCATTTTCCAAGTTTTTTTAAGTATTCAGTTAATGGATTGGAATTTATTAGCTCTTTATAGATGGTTTTAGTTTAATCTTCACACTATGAGGTAGATCCCTACCAGTTATAATTAATTTGATTATCTTCATCATCTTTATATCTTGGTTCCGACAGAAAGCCTTTGCAGGCATCTTTGAGGACAGACTATGTTCTTACATTAGAATGTGGTAATCCAAATTCCTCTCTTAAGAGATTCCAATCTTTCAACACCCCTTTACTCAATATATTACAGAAGGTTTGAATTCCAACTTGGGCCCATTTTTTGGCAGAGCGCCCTTGAAGGATAGCCAAAGGCTTCCCATTGTGCTCTAGGTTCCACCAGATGGACCTACTAGGATGGATAAGATTGCAGTTATTCTCAAAGAAGAGAGGAGTTTGGATATTGCCCCTGATTACTTCCCATGCCCTCCAAATACTTTTGAATACCATTGAATTGGTAGGCACTATTTGGTGCTTGGTAATGAGTAGATCACTAAAAGGAAGTGATTTCCATGATTTTTCTTTCTTAGGCACAACCATCTAAATGTTGTTCCTCACTAGAATTTTTTAGGGCTCATCACCATCAAGGGCTTTGATGATCCATTTGGAAGCTAAAGCAATGCCATGTTTTTTTAGATATTTGAGCCCCAATCCCCTATATGCCTTCTATAGGCAACACCATTCCCACCTTACTAAGTGCTTCTTCTTTTTTCCCTTACCATCTGACTAAAGAAAGCCTTATTTTTTTTCTGAACCTCATTAACTTAGTAGTTGTTGAAGAACCACATCGAGAAAAAAAAAATATAGTATATGAGGACATGATCTTTTGGCATACTTGAATCCTACCAACAATGGAGAGGTACCACCTATTCCAGCTATCAATCTTCTTATCAGTCTTGGATTTGATCCACAACCACATTTCCTTGAGGTTGGGA
Organism: Sequoia sempervirens; assembly: GCA_007258455.2. Lineage (NCBI taxonomy): Eukaryota > Viridiplantae > Streptophyta > Pinopsida > Cupressales > Cupressaceae > Sequoia > Sequoia sempervirens. Next base: position 8,261 of record VDFB02240901.1, read on the forward strand.
TAGATAGAGAATGGGATCTCGAGATACCTGACCTGCTTATTAGGGCCACCCTATTGGAAATAAAACTTTTACAACTAGATTGGTGGTGTTTCTATCCACCCCAAAATTATGGATTTCATCCTTGAAACCTTTACCCCTGATGCCAAACAAAACAAGTTGAGCTTATTCATCAGGTTCTCTATATTCTTCTCATCAAGGTCTACAAATATTGTAGTGTCATCCACAAATTGAATGTTAAGGAGCTCATTATGATCAAGTAACACCATCCCTTTGACCCTAGGAGAGATATTGCTTTCTCTTAATAAATAGTGCAGGGCATCTGAGACAATGATAAAGAGGGCAGGGGCTAGGGGGCACCGCTGTCTAACGAACCTTTCCAGATTGAAGACTTTAGAGAGAGATCCATTGACCTCAACTTGAGCAGCTGCATCTTTTAGGAGGGTGTCAACCATTTTGCAGAAGGCTTATGGAAACCCAAAGGCTTTCAGATTTATTCTAAGAAATTTCCATTTTACCCTGTCACATGCCTTCTCAAAGTTAAACAAGAGCATGACTGCATTTTGCCTAAAATTCTTTACCCATTCCATAGCCTCCCAACTTGTTATTAGGTTCTCAAGGATATACCTTCATTTAATGAAGCCCATATGAGTATTGTTTATAAACTTAGGGATGATATTTATAAGCCTTATTACAAGTATTTTTGCCAAGATTTTGTAGGAGACATTCAACAGAATGATAGGCCTCCAGTCCTTGATCATTGTTTTGTCTCCTTCCTTAGGCAGAGGCTTTATGAGCCCTTTATTTATGTTTTTACCAAGAGAAGCTTTGCTTAATGCTTCCATGTATACTTGATGCAGGTCCTCACAAACCCAGTCACTGAAAGTCTTATAGAACTCAATAGATAACCCATCTGCACTTGGTATTTTTTATTGTTCATGGAGTTAATGGCCTTTTTAATCTCCTCTTTATATATTGCTTCTGAAAAATTGGTGGCATCTTCTTTAGAGATCTTGACTGGAATCAATTGTTTAATCATAGCTCTAGCATTATGACATTCCTCCTTATTTCCTTTTGAAGTGAATAACTCATTGTAAAATATGAAGAATTGTTACAAAACTTCTCCCTCGTTTGACATGACAACAACATTGTGACAGATCTGATCAATTTGCTCTTTCATTCCTTTCTCTTTGATATATCTAAAAAAGAATTTCGAGCCTTTGTCCCCATTACTTAACCAATTAAGCTTGGCCCTAATTCTTAGCCCATGGATTTTATTAGTTTGCAACCTCCTCAATGAGATTTTTTCCTTATTGAATTCTTCATATAGCTTTTCATCTAAAGGTTCGTTCTGAATTCTATTTTTAGCCTTTAACAGCTCATCCTAGAGAAGGTTCTCCTCTTTTCTCATATCCATTGCCTGATTTTTCCCAATGGTTTGAAACAGTATTTTCCACCCATTTACATTTTGATTCCATCTTTCAATTGGGTTTAGGTGTTTAATCATCCATTTGTTGATACCCCTTAGAGTGATAATGGCATATTTACACTCCTCATCCTTCAATAGTTTGTTATTGAGAATAAAGTTCTCCCTATTTTTGGCAACTTTTTTCCCCTCACTGTTTAAGACTATGTTAGCCTTGATTGGGTGATGGTCTGAGAGGGGTGTAGGGATACACCATCACTTTATTCCCATCATTGAGGGGTTCAAAATTGAAGAAGTCTTTGTTAGCATAAAACCTATCTAGCCTGTAGTAGATCCTCCTCCCCCCTTTTTGTGCATTGCACCAAGTATACCGGATGGTGCCATTGCCATCCTTCATCCTTTCCAAGGGGTCACAGAGGTAAGCTTGACTTTCAACCTCATCCAATAGTGTTTTTCACTACCCTTCCACTCCATATTGAGCCCCCCCTTTTTATCTTCATTATTTTCAACCATATTAAAGTCACCATCTACAATCCAAGGGGCGTAAAGTAGGTTAAGTAACCATATCCATAACTCAAATTTGTCTTTGCATTCATTTGGGACATATATTAAATAGATGCAAAATTTAGAACTACCTTTTTCAAAGGTGGCCCATACAACTCTATTGCATAGGGAGGCCCTTGAGTTAGTTAGATGTTGGTTCCACTTATTAGCTATTAGAATGGTAGTACCCCCTCTGCCTTTTTCATGTTTTGAAACAATCTAAAAAGAGTTGTTCCATATAAACCTCAAATTAATTTCAAGAGTGAACCCAACAACTTTTACCTCTTGGAGGAGTACAAAGTCCTTGTTTTTCTCCAGGTTGACTTGAATCTCCTTACAATATATTTTTTGTCCAAGGATTCCAAGCCCCTTATGTTCCATGAAGTGCAATTAAGAATAATTATTAACAGGATTGGTTGAGGGCTCTTTACCATTCCTAAATAGCTCAAAGTATTTAGGTGTTTTATCATCGCACTCTACCCTCTTAGAGAAGGGAGTGGGGAGCACAATACTTGTCTTCTTCCTTTTGCCTTTGCCTATGCAAATGTTGCCATTGCTAAGGGACATTGCCCTCCCTTTCTTCCTATCCCTTTTCTTGGGTTCATTAGGGGGCATCGAGCTAGATTCCTACCTTTTTCTAATAAAGTCTTCTTGATCCCTTCTCACCTTCAGAGAGATCAATGCCCTTGGGGTTTCCTCAATGTTATCCAAGTTGGCTTTAAAATTCACTTTGCTATTAATGGTCCTCTCACTACCAGAGGGCCTAATAGTGTTTGCAGGTTCAATGGAATGGTTGAAAACGTCATTAAGCCATTTTAAATTTTTAGCCTTGTCGGTAGACCATTTATTGATCATTTTAGTTATAGAGTCCAAGGGTTGGGTGTTGTCACCATAATCGGGAAGGGAATCACTTGTATTATTATTCCTATTAACAATCTCAGTGTAGTCTTTCTTAGAGTTATTGTTATCATTATCTTGCAATAACTGATTTCCTCTCGAAGGTTCACTTTTTTTGCTATTGGTCAGAGTAGTAGGAGCCCCCTCTACATTAGCATCAACCTGGTTCATGACAACCATCTGTTTATTATTCCCCTTTTGGTCATTGTCGGGGTCATGGTTACTAATATATTGTGGACTCTTATTACTTTGATCCCTACACTCAATTTCAGAGATTAAGTTTTGAACCCTTGACGAGTTTCTATTATTTTCTTTTCCTAATTTTCTAGGCATTATTTTTGGAACTTTTGGGTTAACATTTGTATTCATCCCATTTATAATTTTTTATTTCTTCAGGTTCTTTATTTTAGCTTTTGTCATTGGAAAGTTTATTTAATTCAATATTCTTCCTTATTTTCTCAAGCACAATTTATTGAGCATTCATTTTAGGAGTAGGAAAAACATTCAAAACATGATTACCACTAGATTTTTTGTGCACACACTAGATTAGACTTCTTTTGAGGTAGGACCACCACTTTGGACCCACGGGAGGGAGATTTAGAGGTTCCATTGGAAGCGTTGGGCCCTGAAACAACATAAATCATGAAGGAAGGTACATAATTCAAGGAATTTGAGGATAAGTTTTCATTGTCCGAGTGAATGACCGAAGGGCTTGCAACCGAGGCATCAACCCCCAACTTTGGAGCACCAACACTTGCAACAGAGTTTCCATTGCTAGGGTTTTCACCCCGACCGCGACAAACTCAAGGTTTTTTTTAACATTCACACTTAGAGGGGTTTAGTTGGTAGAACTCCGAATGATGGGATACTTTTTTCTAATGTGACCCTCCCTTTTACACAAATAATAGGCGTTCAATCCTCCCAACAATTCAATTGGAAAAACTTGCAGCGAGTCACCAAGAATGATACTGAAGGATTTTGGGACTTCAATCCCCGAATTTAGGGAAATTAGAACATGAGCGTTCAAGTTAGGTAGAGAAACCCTAGGCTTATCAACTCTTATGACATTTTCGGAGGGCGCCAACACTTACAGAATGAATGACCAAAGGTTTGGGGGCACACCCTTTAAAAGCAACCACCTAGGACATGATAGTGTCACGATTTCATCACCATTGGCCCTATGAGACCAAGCAATAACCCTAAAAATACTTTTCCCTACGCTCTAGTAGGGTTTTTTCAAAACCTTTTCTTGCATTTCATGATTCTTAAGAAAGATTAAAAAAAGAACACACCGAATCATTCTACAAAAGGAAATTTGTACATTCAATTTCTTTTGCCAGACATTATTGAACCAATCTAAAAAAATTCTAGCAGGTAGATTAGCACAATCAACGACATCCATGAAAATGGTGACCCTAGATAATCTATTCATTTCTTTTCAAATAGAATTAAACATTTCTTCATTTGGAGCAATAATAATAGAGTCAGGAGGGTCGAGGAGGAACTTACCTTGCCTCTCTCCATTGGTTATGATTTCCCATTCACTATCACTTGGAAGGATGAAGAACTTCTCTTTTGTAGAGCAAGGCAAAGGCTCGTTGACAACATCTCATAAGGATTTAGTGTGGTTAATATTACCATCCACATCCTTCGAGATGTTTTTAGGGGAGGTAGGGGGTTCGTACCCCCCTCCATTAAAACACACTCTTGAGAAAACCCTTTAGGCCAAAGAAAAATAATGCACAATGCAAAATAGAATGCCACATACAACGAACATACAAGAACATATATACACAAGGACAACAATAAATGAGGTCTTAAACAAGAGAGTATGAAGGACTTGCAAGAAGCCAACCCTGTGTGGGGGAGGGTCGAGCCTCCCCCACTGCCACTGAACGGTGAAACCCTAGCAACCACCACTCGCCTACACCCACCTCAACCTTTGAATGCTCCCCTTCTCCATGTCCATGATAGACATGTTTCATCTATATTAAGGTTTTAATATTGTAATTGAAATATTTATTTTGGTCTATATTTTGTGTTGAAATTTTTAGCAAATTTGGTGGGGCATCCTAATTTATATATATTAAATAAATTTTATTAATGAAATAAATATCACAACATTATATTAATAAAGCTAACATTTATGATGACAACACTAAGTATTGGCACTTACATTATGTTGGTTGTTCGCAGAGGATGGAAGACGTGAGGACCAGCGTTGGCCAAGGCTTTTCCCTGGCTGCATTTCTGCTCTTTTTTCTTCTATTTTGCTGCATTTTTCTACTGCGTGAGGGTGATTCAGGGGCCGTTGAATGGTCTTGGTTTAGGTGTCATTGGTGCTTGCTATGGAGGTTCATTTTTTTGTTGGGTTTCTTTGTTCTAGTTGTGCTCTTTAATTTTTGCCAGTTTCTTATTTGTTGCGAGGAGGTGTGGAGTTTTTCCTCTGCCTATGGGGGTTTCCCTCTACATGGGGGTTCTGGTGTTTTGTTTTGGCTTATGGGGTGTTGTTTTGTAGAATGGATTTTGCTAATCCTCCTCATTACTTGCATGCAAAGCCCATGGAGGCTTCAAACAAATTCTCATTTGGTGAAGGGTTGTCATTGGAGAAAGGGGTCTCCATAATCAAGAAAGTGAACAAATGTTTAGAGAGAAGCCTTGAATATCCAGTCTTAATAATACAACTTGAATTTGTGGTAGAGGATGTTGCATACTAGAGTAATCATGTGTTGATCTGTAAGTTCATGGAGATCCATCTTGCTTTGCTCGCTTTGGAATCTTGGGCCCGAAAGATTTGGAATCCCGAAGGGGATATGGAGATTAAGGTGGGTGCAAACAATTATTTTATAGTTGTGTTTTCATGCATGGAAGATAGGAATAAGGCGTTTGAAGGTGGGCCTTATTTCTTCAATTAGGTTGGGATTTTCATGAAACCCTGACATGTGGGTTTCAATGTGTTTGAGGAACTTCCCTTGAGGGTTCTTGTTTGGGTACGTCCCCCTTGAATTTTGTGGGAATGTTGGAGGAGTGATATTTTACAGATGATTTTTCTTCTTCTTGGCAAACCGGTTGGTCTAGCTCAACAAACTTTGGACCAAAAGGTACTTACTTATGCTCGTATCTGTGTGGAAATTGATTTGAATAACCCCTTGCTAGATGCAATGGAGATGTCTCTTGGTTTTGTTTCTTGGGTTCACTAATTAGATTATGAAATCCTTCCTTTCAGATGTCATTTATGTCATGAGTATGGGCATTTGTAAAGGAAAGGTCCTCAGTTTAATCAAGCGGCTGGTGCAACTAATACTAATTCCAATCTGACTTTTAAGAATGATAAAGGGAAGGCCCCTATGGTTGAGGGGATGGTAGATAAAGAGGGATTCATCTTGATCAAGACTCATAATAAAGGAAGAAGCTTAAAGAGAATCTTGAAGGACAGTCAAAATGATGGGATATTTAATCAATTTGATATTCTAGAGGACCTTGTCTAGGAGGAGGGGTGTCTTGTTGAGCTTCCTTCTGGGGGG
>VDFB02240906.1:0-10059 GCA_007258455.2 Sequoia sempervirens
ACCTGGTATCCCCTTACCTTACACACATTTTGATAAAATGGAAAATAAGTGTTTTTTATCATTTCTTTGGTCACACTATCCTGTATTTGTTTAAGGGGAACATCACCATGTACTTCTTTCTGCATGCAGGAAAGAATAACAACTACTCTATCTGGGGAATATGCACTAGTCCTCTCATGTTCATCTCTTAGTTTTTCTAGACTATGTAATATTGACATGCATGGTTCAATATATACCCCTGGGTTTGCACCCTGTGCTAATGAGTCTCTCAATTTCTTAATCTCATTAGTGGTATTTGCAAACAAATCTTTTGGCTCAGGTGGAACATCTACATTTTCCATGTTATATATATGTATGTACACCTAAAGGAGCAATGAAACCTTGGTAAATAATATATGTAGATATAGGGAATAGAAATCTAAAACAGTTGTAATAATTCATCTACTCATCAATAATATTTTCATACCATTAACAAAAAAAAATTCAACATCTATCTAGTTTTTAATAATCAAAACATTCAAATTACTAGATTGCACACAAAACATAATCTAAAATAGTTCTATTTAATTTTAAATTTACAAGTGTGCACTCTAGTACAAAATGTGCCATTAAAGACTTACAAAATATTGATAAAGGTTGCATCTAAGATTTATTTCCTACAACTAGTAATACAGGGAAAGCATCATTACTTAACATTGGTGGTCATGTAAAATCAATTTAGTCATTATTGAAGGTACAAATAAGAGAAGAAAATGAGAGAGATGATATAAGCTTGTAAATATGATTTCTAAATTATTGAAGCAATATTTTGATAAGGAGGAAACCAAAAAATTAGAAATAAACTTCCTCATATCCATAAAGAAAATTTGATAGGAGGAAGGGACACATGCACATAATATTTATCATGAAAGTTACCATACAATGTACAAGAACATGATACTAAGGAACAAAGGTTTCTTATAAGTACACAACAAACCTAGATGAAGATTTAACCCTAGTACAAAAAGAAAGAAATAATGAAAGAATAGGAGAAAATGACTTGATTTAATCTTTGTACATATTTTTTCTATTATCTCAAATCTTATAGATAATATAAAATCCTCCATATGAAAATATGGTTATATTTACTCATTTAGATAATATTTAATAATTATTTTATTACTCTTATTTTTATAAATTTCTTGGATATTATAGTAAAATAAATCAACTCTTACATTTTTTAAAATTTAAAAGTTGCCTATACAAATTCCACAACTAGATATAATGGACTAGAGCTTTGTATATAATGATGCACAATGATCAATCCTTGATGTTCCAAATCTTTGTGTGGGTATTTTACTTCATCCCACCATCTTCTTTAGTTTTCATGATAGGTAGGTATTCCTAACGAACCTAGGAATTATCCCTTGTTGACCCATCTTATTTCAACCTTTATTTTGTTGATGATTATACTTGAAACTCTTATTTTTAAATTTTATGCAGTAATGAATACCTATAACACTTGGTGAAACTAACAAACCAACACTAAGATTGTTTCTCTTCCTTTATCTAATCCCAGTATTTCATGTTGACTTCTTGTATTCCTTTAAGAACACTAAAGAGTATAATAGTATAAAAGAACTTTAGTATAATATTTCTCTTTGGGATATTATTTAAACTTCACCTTAATATCATGAGTTTCTTCATAATTCTATACAAAAGATCCATATTCCCTCTTCTACTAAGCCTATTGAAATAGTTGCCCAAATTGGGTGTATTATATACTGACATTATGGAGATTACATTTCTTCCATCTAAACTTCACTTCAATGTGGTTTAATAGAAGATTATTTATCTTCTAATCATTTTTGGTACTAAACCTATATGAGCATTAAGTATACATTGATTGAAAATGGTTTTTTAATCTTAATATTTGTAGTCATTAATTCCTAAAATATATTTTTGTTTATACTTCTAATCTTACTCTTCTTGAATTTTCTATTAAAGGTTTTGTTATTATTCGATGAGATCCTTTGGGAACTATTATTTTCTTATCTAGAATCAAGCCCTATTTCACTTCACTTGTTATTCCATGTTATGATAGGGAATAAATTTCTTATTATAAACTCCTTCATGGAAAACCTTTGATTCATGCAATAGGGATTGTTCCATCTAATTCCACCAATATGTAAAGTTTTTTATATGGAAGTAAAACTTTCATGATTACATTAGATAATGATCTATTGTATTATTGTAAAATTAGTGATGAACTACTTTTATTTTTATATTCCCCTCTAGTTACCTTAAAAATAACTACATATATTTCTTTTATACAATTATTTAAGGGGGCATATACTCTCACAACCCTTGTAATTTTGACATTTTTCCTTTTATATGTATAATGTTTATGTTGGATTATATATGATTTGTTGGCATACTTTGTATTATTGGTTGTATTATTCTAACATATATATATATGTAGATTTTTGTGTTTTTTGACATGCTTGTTTTGCATATCTTAGTTCAAGGGAATCAACTCCTTGATCAAACACATGTATATCATTCTATGTATCCAAAATGTTTGATTATTTTCATGTTTTTCTTTTAGCATTTATTTTTTATACTTTAATTATGTTTTATCATATAGTGACATTAGCTCGTTAAAGTGAAGGAAAATATGATGTCAAGAATTGCATACACTACAATATTAATTTATATTTCATGCTCACATTTTAGCATCTATATCCATAGCATAATTTTAGGGCCCATTTAACCCTCTTTCCTAACCTTCTCCTAGATCTAAGTGGCAATCTCATATTTTCTTACTTAATTATGTTAAATTTCATATTTTTATGTATTTGTCGTCTTCTAACATTTTATTATTTATGTATTGTTTCAAACATTAAATACACAATTATATAAACATCTTCATGACTCTAAAAATATCCTAACAATTTTTTTTTTAAATCATTCTTCTTACTTGAATAAAAAATTCTAACTAACTAAGACATTTTAAATTATTTTTAATTAAATTTATCTTTAATTAATTAAATATTTTATCAAAACTCAAATACAATTATCCTCTTATCATTTTTTTTTTATTTAAACTACTTTTTAATACAAATTATTGTATTTTCAAAATGCATGTTCTCTCACTACCATTTTAAAATGATAAATCTTCCTATTTTATAAAATACTTGCAATAGTCCATTCTTGACATCTTTACAAGGAGCAAAATAAAGAATCTTCATTCTAATCATACAACTATATTTTTGAAATGCATGTTCCTCTTGCTACTATTTTATAAAATACTTACAATAGTCCATTCTTGATACCAAATTACAAGAAACAAAAGAAAGAATTTTCATTCTAATCATACAATGTCTTATAATAGCTTTCTCTATTTTCATAATATGTTGGATTTTATTCTTAACATCTCAAAAATGTCCTTTTTTATAACTAATTTTTAGGATTGAAAAAATATCTACAAAATTTTTTTTCTCATTATTTGTCCAATTTTTCTAACACATTTTTTCCAAAACTTTATCTCACCCCATTACATTCTATTCTTCCCTATTTTAACACCAATCTCTATTTTTTATTCAAATTTGAAAGGAATTATGTACTTTTATATGCAAAAGTGTAATATATCCCTCATACGCTCCATTTAATCCTTAAAATTCTACAAATGCAGTATAATAGTATTTTTTCAACAATTATATTCTATATATTCTTTACATTGGAGCATTCTTCATTCTACTCTTGCATGAAACAAAATTACTATTTATTTTTATTTTCCTACACTACAACACTTGGTTTCTCTTTGTTGCATTACATTTATTCTACATTATTATTCTTGGCCACTACAACATTATATGCTCTAGTTATATCTAACATTCTATTTCTTTATGTTATAATATTTCATTATATATACTACAACAATTCTTCATACAATTTATATTTCTATTGACTACAATAAAATTTTCTATTTGAAAAAATTCTTCTGATTTACTTTATTCTTAACTTATATTCATTCTTCAAGCACATTCTAATTTCTTTACATGATATTATTTATCATAATATAACTTTGCAATGTTTTTCTACATATTATTTGTTTTCTTCTTTAATGTTGTAAGTTATGTTACTTTTATTGGTATTTTCTCTTTGAAAAGAATACAAACCTATTTTATTTTTCATTTCTTCCTCTTACAAATATTATTCACTCATTGAATAATATTTGCTCAATTTACTAGAATTTTTTACTATGCCTAGTTTTACTTAAATGTATGCAAAATAGGCATGCATATAAACACCACACAAATTATTTGGAAAAATGCCACAAAAAATGTGATATCATTTATATAAAACTATGGTTTGTTGCACTCTATTACAACAATTCATCCAATTAAGAGGTGATGTAATTTATTGATTCACTAAACAAAAATGTATTTTTATTCTTAAAATTATTCTCTAGTTAGACTCATGGAGTGACCAATTTGAAAATCAATTTGAACATTTCAATCACTTAGATAAAAAAAATTCCAAAGAATAATTAAGATAGTGTTATGCAACCAATAATATAGAAGCAATAAATCTAGCCTATTAATTTTTCTAAGGTTCCATTCAAGTATAATTTTGAATTCAAGTTTACAAGAAAAATAAGTCTATAATAATATTCACAAATAATATCTCCATGTTGATAATTTAAGCAATGCCTTCAACACAATCTATTAATGGATATAGAGAGAACTAAAAAATAGATATACTTGTAGGTTGGAAATATCCTCAAGATGGAACAAAATTAAATTTTGATTATACATTTTGGGGGAATCTTCAGGCTATAGATGTTGACTATTTTCTTCATTATTCTAATAGTTTTAAATTCTAATTAGAGGTTTGAGTAAACTTGGTTTAAAGATGAACAAAAAAAATAGTAGGAAGATCTCATTGTTAGGTTAATACTAGTATATAAGAAAGGATATAATGAATTAGTAATAGAAGGTAGTGTTTTTACAAAGGTTGAGGCCCCAATTGGGGTATGTGTTCTTATGAAAAAGAAGCATTGAAGTCCCAATTTTTTTATAAGATTATGCATATATGCATTGCTATTGGGGAAAAATATTAGAAAATTTCAAGCAAATGCAATTGGCAGCTCTAAAGCCAAATGAATATTAAAAACTTTCAAGCAAATGCAATTGGCAGTTGTAAAGCCCAATTTTATAAAATGGGTTTGTTTAAAACACTTTAGAAACTTTCAAGCAAATGTAATTGGCAACTGTAAATCCAAATTTGGTTTAAAACTGGGTTTGTTTAAAAGGCTTTAAAACTTTCAAGCAAATGCAATTGGTAGCTATAAATCCAAATTTTAAATAATGGGTATTGTTTTTAAAAGGTTTTAGAAACTTTCAAGCAAATGCAATTCACAGCTGTGAGCCAAAATGGGAGCTTGAAACAGAGTATATTCATTATAAATGTTCAATAAATTTTGCTCTCATAATGTGCCTTCAAGTTTGAAATGAAAATTTTGTTTGAAAATTTTGTTTTATTCAATTTGTTTTCATTTTACAAAAAAAAATTTGGTCTCATGGAATCCATTGGGGTTTACAAATTTGCAATCAAATCCAATTTTCAATCACTGTTATTCAAAAGGAAAAGAATGCCAACCTTATGTTGGAAATCCTTGAGTCGATATTGAAGTTGAGATGCTGGCCCCTTTCAAATTTTTGTTGTTCCCTGAGGTTCAGGTTCGCTGTCGTTCATCGCACATGAGCTCACAATTCGTTGTCATTTGTTCTGTTCGAATGACAGTGATAGTTTTGTTTTAAAAAATAATCTCTAATTCAAAGGTTTATCGGAATGTGGGTTTGATTGAACCCCCTTTAAATAATAATAATTTCCCCCATTGACTTTGTTAGGTTCGGTGAACTATATGGTTCGACTCAACTTTTGAAGGGTTCGGCCAAACATATGAGTTTGATCGAACCCCCCTTCCTATCAAATCAAAATTTTAAAAAAGGTCATTTTCCTTCCTCTTCTCAATTGTAAACCACTATTGTGGTTTCACCCGTATAGTTAAGAAACAAATATATCAACTTGTATCCTACTATAATATCATAATCTTAATTCTAAATTATATATTTTAATCTTCTCATCAATATATATAAAAAAAAGTGAAAGCCACCCTTATCGTAATGGACTTAAATATATATCTTATAGGCGCAATTGTTGCCTTTATAATTGGAGAATCATCACCCTAAAGTGTTCTTATTCTTCTTGTACTTGGTTACAATGAAATTACTTATGATATCAAGGAGAATTTTAACTTGGGAAAAAATCATATCAATGATCCCCATAATCTTTTACATGCTTATATAGCTCAATTTTGAAATCTCCAACTAATCCATATTCATTTTTTTAATATCAAACTTTACCATATCATACAAAATGTAAATGTTATATAATCTCATCTCTTAAGGAAGGAAACCCAAAACAAGTTTCTTGTATTTTCTTCTTAACTATAAATTATGATTGTTGCTATCACCAATGTATGGTTACATTTTTCTAAATTGCGAGAAACATTCTTGAGAATACATGTTTGTAATATTTGAAAATATTTAGAGTATTCTTCAAGGGCGTTATGTGTAATACCTCCTTATGTTATAATTAATGGTGTAGATTACAGTAATATATAGCTCACTAGGTCTCTAGAGAAGAAACAAAGGTTCAAACTTATAAATTCACCTCATATTGGTAAAATTGAAAATACATTTTTATGATTAGTTTTGGTTGGAGTAACTTTGGCACTTTCATTATATGGAAATCAAGTCATATCCTCCCTTGAGAGTAATTTTGAATCATATGTTCCAATGCACAAATTATGTTTTACCATAGAAATCCAAAGTATAATATCAAGAGTGTTATAATTAAAACTTTGTTTTCTTTTTTAAGAATAAGCTTGATAATTCACTTACATAAATCCAAACACTTGATGGTTTATGAAGCTCTAAAAATATCAATTTATACATCATACAATCTAAAATAAACTTGAGAATAGATTTAGCAATCTTCTATTTAGCTAGCATCCTCTTATACAAGGAATTTGTCTTCCTATTAAGATAGTGTCATGTCAACTTATTTTTGTCTAGCTTTGTGTCTAGTTTGAGAAAATACTTTTATCATGTTTGATATGTCTATTTTAAGTTACATTATGGGCCCATAACCCATAGGTCCTTGGATTCACATCGTAAGCATGGAAAATTGACATTATGTTTGTAATGAGTTTGTGAAAATAACATATTAGACCCTTTTTGGGTCAAACATGGGGACATGTTGAATTTTAAAGGGGAGAGACTATCTATTCCAATCTTTTATGATATGCAAGTAGCTTATGTGATGTTTTTCACATGTTTATTTTATGAAATTTTGTATTGAACTTTGGATCAAACCAAATTGAGACAACAACCATACTTGAATTATATGTATCCTAGATACATGGATATACAAATTATAGCCTTACAAATGTCACAGTTGGTATTTGTTGTTTCTCATTTTTTGGATCTAATTACCTACGAGTCTTTGACAAGTGATATATGTCGAAAGATGTTATGACAAGATTGGGTGTTACAAGCACTCTTTAAAATTGATAAAAATATGATAATTTACAATATTGGATTCTAAAATTGCCTAAAGTTTTTTAAGTTACCTTGTGAAATGGCATTTTAAGGTTTAAGAAGATTGAACCTAGAATTTTATGAAGTACTATGTGGGTAGTCATAACCTATGAATATTTTCTTTTGCTCAAGGTACTTAATGAATGTTGTTAGTACCATCTTCATCTATTGTACTTTGTTATTGGACTTGATCAACCCAATAACCTTGTACAATTGTCTTATAGGACTAAGATTCTATTTGTACATTGATTTTGATATATGAAAAGAGGATATTCAAGTAGTCCAGAATGCATGAATACCATCTTAGAATGTATGTTGAATTTATAGATTATACTTTTATAAATTATGAGTGACCACATAGATTTGGACATGCATAGTAATTATTGTGTGATTACATTGTAACAATTTAAAGAAGTTACATGAGTGAGTAAAATGATATAGTTGAAGGATAAGAGGTTAAGTACATAAACTATAATTATCTTTTCAATTATAAATTCATGATATATTTCATAAGACATCTATATAGTTCTCATCATAATTTGGATTAGAAAAATGATTTTATTAAAATTACTTGTGAATTTATAGAAGCAAATAATGTAGATAAAGTAAGTATTATGAAAAATTAAAGTATTCAATGTTAGTATCTTCAATTACTGATCATGTGATCCTTTGAGTTGTGATGTAGATGCATCTTGTGTTACTGAGGATAGTAGCTAATTTATAGGGGGAGAATCGTTATGTGACTTTTTTCCCAAGAAGAGTTATGATATAACCATTTAAGATATTAAAAGAGATATAGAGAAAATAAGAATATTATGATCCTTTGGTTAAAGAGATATTAATAAAAAATGTATAAATTTACCTTTTAGAAAGGGGAAGAATAATTATTTATTTAAATAAATTTTATTAAAGAAAACTCTTGTGAAAGGGTGTGATGGTTTGGAAACCACCAGCTTAAGGCTTATATAATAATCATTTATGTGAGACTTGGAAAGGGAGATCATTCAAGCATGGAAAAAATTCAAGGAAGAAGGAAGTGATTGGTGAGCTATGGACAGGATAGAGAAGGGCGCACATCTTATGTGTGTGTCCAACCTAGGGTACAAGAGGGTGTACTCAAGATTATCCTAGCTAGGCCTCTTATACATGTTGAGTAATTTACTTTAGATCATGTTGTATACATATTTGTACCCATGTTTAGTAATTACTCTAGAAACGGTGTTGTCATGCCCAATTTTTTTAAAGAAAACCCATAAGATTTTTTTTTTTGTTCATAATGTTTATTAACACACAAATTTCCATGTCCACTTTTAATGTGGCTAACTCAGCCAACACAACTTACACATCACATCACCACAACATAACTTATCTACTAAAGCTTAACTCTATTTGATGATATTACATTGACTAAGACAACTCATTATAAAAGATAGTAATATTAGTATCTATATGAAAGAAAATTTTTTTTTTTTTTTTTTTTTTTTTTTTTAGCGGTAAAATTTCCTTGATGATTATAATGTTGCTACTTGATGTGCAATAATAATTACTATTCAATCAAATATTACTATTAATACTCATTTGCAAAAATAGCAATGTTAATGTTTCTTCCAAATAGTTTGAAATATTGATTGAATTACCATTACCAATTTATCATACAATGTATTATTATTATTCAACCAAAATGATATTATTATTATCAATGTCATAACGAATATGATCGTTTACATTATGCACATTACGAAACACATTAGTTCTAATACAATATTAATACTAATATAGACTAGGCCTTTATTATTCCCTGTATTAATATTTTTATTATCCATTACTATAAACACTAATATTAAAATTAACTCTATTTAAAATATCAACACTTATATTATAATATTAGTGATACAATCATTAAATTTACTCTTGATCCTATTATATTATAAATATGACTCATATTGGCCTTATTAATTATTACTATTAGCAAAATTGTTTATATCTACATTATCCTTTAATATGGATTTTGAATTATCTAATTCCACCAAATAACGTACACTAATATTAATATCACCAATTTTAGTTATTTTAATATTAACCTCAAAATCAGTATTAGCGTATCCTTACCTTTATTAAATATTATTATTATACTAAAAGATCAATTTTGGTTGTAGGGTGGTGATCTCACTATTGATCTATAGATTAAGCATTATTAATAATTAAATCAAGATGATTCATCAATAATAACATTATTATTTTATCAAAATTATTATTATTATTATTATCGCTTCTTTTTTATTATCTAACAAAGTACATTTGAGCCTTAATTGCAATAGTACTTATTGTAAAATGGGTAACTAATATTAATAGTTGTCCTCGATTTAACAAAATATAAACACAGTAATAAGGATACTATTATTTGGTCCTC
>VDFB02240908.1:0-22496 GCA_007258455.2 Sequoia sempervirens
TATCAAATTAATAATGCCTTTGTTAATCTCTTTCAAGCCACCTCAAAGGGAATGAATAAGTATAAAACATGTGCTTAATCAGCAATATTTGTATTGATTAGCTCTCTATTCAAATTAGAGTATCGATCAAATGGAAAGGAAATCCTCCATCCACCTGTTGATGTTGGTGTTCCTATAGAGATTTCGAGCTAGTCATCTCATGCTAACATTTTATTTTTCCTAATGTTTTATCTGTGTTGCAGGTACAAGTTAATTAAAGTTTTAAATTCCATGTTCTATAGCAAATTTTTAAACCATCTACTCACACTAGCTGACATTCATGGATAGATCATGCTTAACCTGTGCCTTATGACTTTTGCTTCCATCATAAACCATGAGGTCACTTGAGTATGCGGGATTTCAAGGGCTTGATATATTAAATTGTTTCTTCATTCATTTCACACCAAAGGAATTGTTAAGATCCTTCAACACAGTTGTGTTAAGCTAAGTTTTCTAGTGGAGAAAAATGGCATTCCGTCTGTGGAATCTGAGAGTTTGTTTTCCTATAAAACCGTGGGAGCATCTGTTTGAAAGTTATCTAACTTAGGAAGCAAAGAAGGCTATGCTTAAAATTGATTGTGGAAGAGTTGAGGATTCTATTTGCATGGTGTTGGGAGTTGATATCACCTATCTGAGGGCTCAGCAAATACTCTTTCCTTCCTAGGTGATTTCAATTTTCTTTTCCAATTCATTGGATTTGGTTTAGTCTTTGACAAAAATTGAGGAATTGGCAAGAAAATATATAAACTTCCAATATATTTTAGATAACTGTGTTCTTAAGGTGGTGCAAAGTTATAATATTTTCAATGGAGATAGATACATTGGTGGTCTATTTCCTAGGGATTTTATGCAAGAAAAGCAAGGGTTCGAGGATATCTATGAAGCAATCAAGCTGGCGCTAAAGTTTCACAATGATAGCATTCTCCTAAGGGATCTATGGAAGTATTGTTGTTACATTTGTTTGGTCATGGAAGCGGATAAGGGAAAATTATTATGCTCCAAAGTTTTTAAGGG
Organism: Sequoia sempervirens; assembly: GCA_007258455.2. Lineage (NCBI taxonomy): Eukaryota > Viridiplantae > Streptophyta > Pinopsida > Cupressales > Cupressaceae > Sequoia > Sequoia sempervirens. The sequence continues at coordinate 1,054 of VDFB02240908.1, forward strand.
TTCATACTCCTCTAGTCCCACCTCCAGATATTTAGTTGGATTTGTAGCTCAGGGTTCCCTCTCTAGTGTAGAATTGTCACCAAGGTGGCCATGTTCGTCATGTTCGTGCTCCATACAATGCTTCTCTTCGATCTTCAAACAATGGCTTTGAGTGGTTCTCCTCTACCAATGTTCGAATGCCTCGTATGAAACATCCAACCTTCTCTTTGGGTCATTGAAGCTTGTTTCAAAGAGGCCTACAATTGACTGAGAGGCTAGAGGTTGAAGATGAAAGTTCTGTCCATGGTGATTTTATGGAAGAATAATGTGTTTTTTCTATAGTCTTTTGATATGTAGTTTGGTTAATTAATATATGTATATTTGAAGCTGAATTTTCACTTATTATCAGCTTCTATGAGTGATATAAAGGTGATGTATAGGTGTTTTTTTAAGTAGTAGTTCCTTTTCAAAATTGAAGCTAATTTTTGGCACATTACTAGCTTCTTATCATATGGTCTAAAAAATGAATGTAAAATATTGCTTTCTATAATATATATATATATAGACTATCATGCCTTTTATCAAAAAAAAAATTAAAAAATGGAGTTTTATATATTATTTTTTAAAAATATTTTGATTTCAGGTTTTAATGACTTTATATTTTCATGTTTAGATGTGTAGGGTTTAATATCTATGATAATTTTTAAATATTTAGATTTTAAGGTTTAATAAATTTTGTAAAATAAATTGGTCTCCAAATTCATATGAGAACACAAAACCACAAATTTAGAAAATTGAGAACAAAAAACCAAAACCAAAACCAAAACCAAAACAATTTTCTAAAACTAAAATCAAGAGATGAGATAATATAGAATCAAAAAATTAAATTCAAAATTTTAAACTCCAAATAAATGTAATGACTTGTACATATACATGGCTTCTAAAATTCACATACATCTACAACATAGAAATATGACCACCTTCCAATGAAACCATGTTCAAATGTAACAAATAAGGGTGGGCTTAGTTGCTACTCTTAGATATGAAGTAATGCATCCTGATCACATTGAAAGGTAAGCAAGCCCACAATTAGGCCTTGTGACAAACAAATATCACTCATTCCACCAAAATAAAATTTTCATTACCACATTTGAAGTCACATGGCACTATGACACTGAAACATAGAAAAAGAGAACCCTACCTATCCAATGTAAATAACCTAGGATGCATTTCTTCCTTTTTCTAGGGTTTTGTTAAGATGGAGATTAACAAGGTGTTTAGATTGATTTTCAACCATGGAAGTGATCTAATCAGACCTAGATCTACATCTTTTCGAGCCTTGGAATGGATTGGAATTGATTTTCCTTGATTAACCTAATTAGACTATGTGCCCCAATATGAAAATAGCAAGATGTCGACAACTAATAGATTGAAACAGAGATTTTCAAGTAGATCTAGGAAGGGAAAAACATTATGTACATGTCCTACAAGTTTGATGCTTGTCAGTATATGAGGATTAAGTCACCCAAGGGAATCCAATTCCTTGTATGGATGTCATGATTTGCTTTTGTAGCCCTCTGATGACAAATCTGAGATCCTTGTTTCCACTTCTAGACTTTTTGAATCACTATCAAATAATTCTATAGGTGAGTTTTTGTGAGTTTAAAAGGTGTAGGGTTTTGAATGAAACAATTAATAAATGATCTTCAAGCTTCCTTCAATCCTCTCTAAACCTCAAATTTTCTCATTCACAAAGGGAAGAAATATTGTGTCATGTGTGATGTTCCCTAAGGTTTGACCTTCATGTATTAAGAAATGCCCATTTTTTTAAGCACCTTTTGTGGTGATGTTACAATATCCTTTGAGGTTTTTAACCTTGTTGCATTTATCCCTTGTGATGTTAAACCTTGGCATTTTTTATTCACTTTGTTTAAAGGTGTTGAACTTAGTGTAGCATTAGCATAGCATTTTGATCATTTTGAAGTACCTTACCAAGGTTATTAGGGAGCATATCTCTTGGTATGGTTATGGGTACACACCTAATGAAAAATAGTCTGCACTAGACCTAAAGTGTTTCTCATTTTTCTACCTTTTCTTGGGGGTTCACCTAGTGAATATCGAACTTCACTAGCCCATGTGCCTTCTAGTTTGTGATTCACCTAGAAAATATTAGACTTTTCTACAGTGTGAGTCATGAATTCCTTTAATGTGGACACCTAGCATAAAACAACTTCCTCGCTAGTAAAGCCATGTGTTTCATAAGTGATTTTACATCCTTGTGAGAGCATCATTTTGTTAGAAAACACATTTGATGGATGATGTTTGGTTTTTGAGACAATTTAAGACTAAGGTCTCTTTGCCTTACTGACTCAAATATTTTAGTACTAACCTTATGTTTTGTTGTGTGTCTTTTTATGTGTCTTCATTGTGTTTACATCATGTTTTTTTACTTTTCATCATCATCTTTATGTTCCATCATGTTGTTTTTTAATCATCCATGCTTTATGTCTTTTGACATGTATGTTTGTGTATGTTGTCTTGTTGCATAACATAGATGTGTGTTTTCCTTTGTGATTATGTTGATTTTCCATGGGATTTGGGATCTTGGGGGCTTGTGCACTCCCCCTATATTCTTTTTCATCCTATCCCTTCAACATTTGGAAAATTGGACCTCTCTTGACATAATTTGTCTACTTTAGTGTGAGTCTGAGCATAAGTTCATACTCTCACTAAAGTGGGAGCTAAATGTACTATTGTAAATTTTCACCCATGATAATTTCACCTTATGTTTGGTCCCTCCTTTAATTATTGGACCTAATTGAGTATTTAGTTTCCTAAATTATGCATTCCATGGCCCATTTTTTTTATCATTTCCAAGGAATTACAAGCAGGAATCATTTGCATTTATCTAATGCATTTCCCTCTACACCAAGTATCCTAGAAAATAGGTCCAAGACACGCACACCCTAGGCATGAGTGCCCTCCTATTTTCCATCCAAATTGAAACATGTCAGTTATGGAAATTTAACATTTGAATTTCAATTGTCCAAAGTCAACCATCGAGATCTAATTTTTTGGAAATTGAATAAAGTTCTATAAATACCTAGTGATTGCATTATTTAAAATCTAAAAAGGATATTATTAGAAAAATTATGATCAATATCACTATTGAGCAATTCAAGAGAAACATTTTAGAGCTTTCTTACAATAATTCAAGATCCTAACATCATGTTAGATCTTATGTGAGTTTATGTGTGTTCATGGTATCATTATTTTTTGAAGGCTAACACTTTTGTAGGTCTCCAAAGCATTCAATCAAGAAAAATTAAGACCTTGAGGTGATTTGCATAACTTAATTCCTTCAAGGAGGCCATTGAAGGGTGGTGAGTTGTACAATACTTTGTGATTTCATCATTCCTTACTATCCATTATCATTTTATTATTAACATTTCCATTTTGGAAGTGGAAACACTAACATGGGGTTTGACTAATGCAAGAACCTAAATGGCCCAACATTTTCCCTCTTCGTGAATGTGCATATCTCAAATTTGAAGAATATTGAAAGGAAAATTGTTCATTGTTGCAATTGATGCCCTATATCTTGTCAATTCATGGAAAATCACTTATAAAAATATACAAAAGTGTTCAAATAGATTTGCAGGAAAAAGTCTAAAGCTCAAATTTGACATTAGATGACCTCAAAAATAGATCCAGAAAAACATATACAAGGACACTCACACCCTAGGTGTGAGTGTCCTCCAAAATCAAGCTCAAATTTGAACCACATGCATAGTGTCCTACTCTACTTGCTCAATTATTTGAATTTTCTTGTGACTTTTTGTGTTTTCTATATTCACATTAGAATAGTAAATTGCAATATTTGCTTAGTTAGATCATTGCATTTCATCATTGGGACATTTCCAAAAAATTTCAAGGGTCATTTGACTCACCTTTCATGTTGTAAGTCAATCACATACCTTTTCCAAATCCATCAAACCCTCACTACCCATCAAATATCTAATAAATGAATGAAACACATTTAGAAAAAAATCCTAAACCCTAGGGTCAAATCTTGGGGTTTACCTTTTTCTATGTTTCATTATAATAGTAGGAGAAGTATGAGAATTAATTTGACAAGTGAAAATATCCTCCCACATATTGAGTGATGTAGCATAGTATTATTTTGGTTCTTAATCCCCCTCTTCCAAATAACTTTCTAAATTAAAAAATTGTTTGGGAGAACAATAATATTTGGCAACAAAACAAGGAGTTGATTGATCAAGAAAAAATCAACTAAATATTATCCATATATTCTCTTGATGGCTAGATGGCACACAACACCTCCCTATTGATTATTTTTTATTCTCAACAATACTACAATGAATAAATAACACCAAATCAATGACTTTATTGATCAAGAAAATATAAAACCCAAACATTATCTATGCAATATCTTATTGGTCCATTTTCTATACAAATATGGAACATGGCACCTCTCTATTAACTATTGTGTGTGTTCAGTGAGATCAAAATAAAGATAAGGCTTTATTTATGTACCAATACATGCCAAAGTAATTTGGAAAATAATATTCAAAACCAAGGAGGTATTATATTAATAGATGGTTATGCCTTCCATCCAAACCAATCCACCACAAAAATTAATTTTCCTAGGAAGAACATCCTATTAAAATTCATCAATCATTTACTCACCATCTATGTTAATAATATCCTCATCTTTCTCAATACTTAGGAGGATCATGTGGAGTACACATCTTTAACATGGGCATTCTATGCCAACATAAGCTATAAACCAAGTTCATCAAGTGTTCCTTCAACACATTACATATTTATTATCTAGGATATCTATCATTGATCACATAGGTTCCCATGCTATCCTAAAGAGATCAAGACTATTCAACACTATCCAACCTAATTTAACATCATTGAGTTTCACAATTTTCTTAAAATTATAAATTTGAATAAATTTATATCAGTTATTATATTATCACATATCTCTTGTCTATTTTGTTATACCATGCATGCTAAAGAGCTATTTTTGTATATTTTTATACAATATTTCACATTCAATAAACTTGAGGAACACTTTCTTTAGTTATTCTTTATATTTATGTAATAATGCACCTTACAAAAATCAAGGAACAATTTCTTTAGTAATTCTTGATATTACACACTCTTTTGAGATTTAAATCAACGAATATTTTAATTGTCTTCGTTTAGTATTTATAAAACATGGGAACATGCTTGTATATCACATAGATATATTTGATTACATGATTCATTGCTACACCACCTATGAAAATAATTGTAAAATGTTATTCAAGTTATCAACTAGTTGAGTCATTAAATTTTAGTTAAGGATGCTATTATTTATTAGCATCATAATTCACTTTAGTTTCTTCACATACAAAGAAAACTAGAGAGAACATGATACAAAAAGGTGGCATATTTTTAGTAGTTTCATCTAGTGATAAAGTACAAGAAGATGCAACTTAATAAAGGACTTAACTAACTAAGTTGACTAGTAGTACAAACACTCATATAGTTATAGAATCATGTGACCACAACTTATATAATTAGGAGACACTCTACTCAATATATCTAAAATTTACAATTATTGAACCATAATAATGTGTCCTACTCATTTGGGTGAACCCTAGTTTTTTCCTAAAATCATGTGTTTATTAAAAAATCCATGGGGTAGGTTCAATCTAAGCCTACGTAAATTAGATCAAAAACCCTTAGATTGAATTCCATAGGGTTAGATAAAGCCCACCTTTATAGAGCCCCCAATGAGGTCTTTCAAAAAAATCAATATTAATTTCATAAAAATCTTTCATTTTACAAAAAAAAATTTAAAATTTAAAAACTATCTCTAATTAATGCATTTGCTATTTGATTAGAATTTATACTTATACACTTCATTAAAAATGAATTAAATTTATAAAAATTTGATCCACTTAACTTGAATAATTAACTTACTTTGGCTATTCAAATATTACAATTCTTGATAGATAGTATACAAAACTAAAAATTTTAAGAGAGAATAATTTCTCTATTTTCTTCAATGCTTACACAATTGCATGAATTTCTAATTGTAAACATAATATTTTCTTTTGGCATCATTCAAATTCTCACTATAGTAAGTAATGGATATTCCTTCTTGACTTAATATAGCTCCAATTGTATTTACATTTGCATCACAGTCAACATGAAACAAATTATCAAAGTTTAGTAAACCTAACATAGGTTGTTTATTTAATTTCTTCTTTAGCAGTTCAAAAAATAAATTTCAACAAAAAAATACTTGCATTCTATCTTATCATTACTCATGACATCAATAATTTTTATACATAATCCATTAATTTATAATATTGTTTAGTAAAAACTAGCTAATTGATGAAAAATATCTATCTTTGTAAATGCTTACTGATTTTGGTCATTTAACAATAGCTTTAATTTTCTCAAGATTCATCTTCATCCCATTGACAGAGACAACAAAAATAGATAAACCAACTCTTTCTTCACTAAAATAAATTTCTTCATATTCATCAATAACTTTTCCTCTCAACCTTTGTAAAAGTGATCTAATATAGTTCAAATGTTCTTATTCACTTGTACCAAAAATTAGAATATCATCTACATATACAATAATAAATTTAAAAATATATGGCTTTAAAAAATACCTTATACATTAAGCTCATAAAATTACTAAGTGCATTAGTCAATCCAATAGGTATAAGCAACCATTCATATAAAACTTATTTGATCTTAAATATAATCTTCCACTCATCTCATTCGTTAATTTTTATTTAATGATATCAACTCTCTAAATCTATAATACAAATATTTTTTGCCACTTAAACTATCCAATAGATCATCCAATCTTAGTGAAAATAATCTATACTTCACAATAATCTTGTTTATAGCTCTAAAATCTATACACATTCTCCATTTTCATCCTTTATTTGGTGTTAAAACTACTAACACCACATATATAAAAAATATTATCTTATCAATTATTTCTTCAATAATTTTACAACTTGCATATTTAATTCCTCACTTTAAGTTAGTCTCAACCTATATCCACTACCTTATTAAGTTAAATATCTCTTTGAATTAGGTCCAAATTATGACTTATACTTCTTGGGTATGTGCAGGATCATGATGGGCTAAAAAGTGGTGATATGATGAGTATGTGTAGGGTATGTGGCTAACAACTAAAGTCTTGATTTATAGGATGATTGAAAAATATCTATAACTTTCAAATGGTATCACATTTTTTGAATCTGAAACATGCATCACATTTTATACTTCGCATACTATAGGATTATAAAAAAAATGAATTTCATGAAGTTTTGACTAAGTTAAGGTGATCATACATACAAGTTTTTATATTTTTTAAAATTTTTAATGCTCACATTGGGACATGAGTCCTCTACTTATATCTAAAATCTTATAAAAAAATATTATTATTTTATTGTGGTTAGGGTGGTTAGATAGACACCTACTTCTTATTTTTTCTTTGAAATTTAAGTACTATTGCATTGAAATTTCAAATTTTCACCAAATAGATTTTAAAAAAAAGAAACCTAGTAAATTAGAAACTACATTCAATTTTCTACAAATTCTATTCTTAAATATTTTTGAAATAATAAAGATAACTTATTCATATTTTTACTTCAAGTTGTCTAACTCTGATTTTTCTGAATTTTTTGCCACTTAAAGGCTTGTTTTTTCCATGATGATCCTGCACATACCATCTTGTCCATGGTAATATTTCAAGAAAATTATCAAATGTAGAAACCTTCTCTTATAAATTAATTATTTACTAATTATGTAACTTTCTTGTTTAATTCCTCACTTTAAGATTGTGTCAACCTATGTTCTACCTTATTAGGTAAAATTTCTCCTAGAATAATGTCCATATGATGATTAATTTTTATTGATGATAACCCTTACAGAAAATTATCAAAAATAATATTCCTATCCTTTATTAACAACTTAGAAATCTCAATATGCACTATTATATTTTCTTCCTGTGTCTTTGTAGTATCTTCTTTTCCCATAATAGAAAAATAAATCTTCTCTTCCATAATATTCTTCAAGAATTTATTAATATCATTTACAACATTACTCTTGCAATACCATTCACTAATTAACCATCCTCTTTTAATTGTAAAATTACATGTTTCACTTCATATTTTTTAATTTTGTAAGTTTCTTCCCTTCCATCATGCATAACCTTCTTGTCAAAGTACCAAGATCTACTAAAAAAAATTCTAACCATCCATTGACACAATATCACATAGAACTTCATCATCATATAATCCAATATTAAATTTCACAAAACATTGTTCACTAACCAAAATTACATGATTTTTTTGTAACCAATATACTCTATAAGAATTAAGATGCTCTAACCTTTGTAGGTTCAAGTTTTCCGCCATGTCACTTGCAACCAAAGTATCAATAATACCACTATCTATAATAAACTTGCAACATTTTCTTCTAGATTTACATACAATTCTATCAAAAAAATGTCCTTGTACTTGTTCACCCAAATATTTAGAAGCATTCAACAAACTTGCTTTTAGTAATTTAATGACTCGCCTTTCTTTAGCATACTTTTTTATTAGATGAAACATCTTCACCAACATATGTTTCTCTTGTAATTCTCTAGTATTTTATAATATTCTCCTTGTGAATAATTACATAAATGCTTTATGACCTTGACTTGCACACTTGAAACAAGTGTTTTCTCTATATCACCTTTCACCAACTCTTTCATATCTACTCAACATCTTTGATAATTATCAGATCTATTATTGTGGTGAATTTCTTTATTTTATTTTATTTAGCATCATCATCATGAATTCCTCTTCCAGTTCCTTAGTTTCTTCCTCTACAAATACTATTGCTTCTTCTTGTCTTATTTTATTTGTTATAGAATTTGTAGTTTGAACAACTTATCTTCAAAATTTAAAGAAAATTGATATGTTTCATCAATCAACCAGATAGTTAATATAATCATTTCTAGTTAGATTGATCCCCTTAAATCATCAATGTACCATCCAATTTCTCTTGGTTATATTCATGATGAATTTCTCTAATAAACAAGTTGTAATTCTCATTAATATAATATTTCACATTGAAATATTTCTATCTCATTTTTTCTAAAATGTGTACAAAATCAAATTGATAATTTATAGCAATAAAATATTTCAAATCATTTTCTCTTTTGATACATAAGTGAACCAATAATTTTGATGTGTTCTATGTGCTTCTCTTACACTCTTAGGATCTTTCACCTAAAAGGAGATAGATAGAACCTCAAAATTACAGTGGCTCACTCAAATAAAGGATTGTATGCTATGAGTATACAATGATATGAATGCAACTAAGTGATGTAACTAACTGATTATGAATGCAAAACTAATGTAATATGCAATGTTTCAAAACACAACGATGTTTTCAAAAATGAAGAAACATTCACAAATGAACACATAATTGAAAGAGACCAAACAAAGTGAACCTAGAGGCAGATTGAAGATCTAAGAATATTTTGGAATGCTGGTAAAATCACTGCAAATCACTAGTGGGACTCATTCGCCACTAATGGCGAATTGGTCCTTCTACTAACAAAAACACCTAAAAACTGCTTTCTAACTGTCAAGAACTGGAATCTGACAAAATCAACCTTTTCAGACCTAAGATGGGACTCATTCGTCACTAATGGTGAATAAGTATTCCTAAAAAAATTTGTAAAATCAAAGGTCAATTCTGTAGCTCCAAATCTGCACTTGTCTTTTTGTTAGGTTAAGGGAGTCAAATCTGCAGAAAACGGGTTGTAGGTTGTCTCCAAGCCTAAAATATGGTTTAGTTACTTGAAACACTTTGTTGACTTCTTGGCCACCTTTCAACACCTATTTGTTGGACAAATTTTCATACACAAGTCACAACCTTGTTGAAGAAATCTAAATATATGTCAATGGCTGCTCCAAGATGCTTGATGAATGCTTGATTGAATGATGTAAAGTGCTTGAATGCTAATTGATATTGAATGAATGAATGCAAGTGAACTTGATGAATGGGGGTTAAAATGAGAAGAAAAACACTTATTTATACACATTTATGCCCTAATAACCCAATAATACCTCATCACAGGCTAACATAAGGCATTTTTGAATAAAAACCTGAAAGAAAATTTGAATTATTTTGAATTTGGAGCCAAGAGGGACTCATTTTCCACCCATGGCGAATGGGTCCCACCTTAGGCTTGTAAGTGGGTGTCGGGAATTATCTTTCATTTAATGTGGTTTATTGGGTTTACATTCAAAAATACACTTAATTAAGTCTTATGAGTGAATAAAGGGGTCATATAAAGCATAAGAAAGGTGTAAATAGTGAAATCAAGCCTAGAAAAGGGTGAAATCTTGTTACAATACTTTACAACACTTTAGAACTGGACTTGATAAGTGATAAAAAGGTGATTTTTAGGTGAATTTTAATGAGAAGATTCTAGAAAAGTGTAGAAATGTGTTACAACACCTTCACAAGACATCATAATTTGAATATTTAAGACCTAATGTGAATGTAGAAGTTACATTGCAATATTAAATCAAAGAAAAATAGATCAAGCATCATAAGAGAAAGACCTAAATAACCACGAAAATTTTAATGATCCATCTTTCTATGGTACATTTAGCCCCCACTTTAGTGAGAGGACGAACTTGCTTCAAACTCACACTAAAGGAGCCCTGCATATCGAGAGGGAGGTCCAAATGGACTTATGCTAGAAAGATGGAATAATAACAATAAAGAGGGGTGATCAAGCCCCCAAGATGAAGATCCAATGGAAAAATAAACATAAGAACAAAGGAACACATGTGTGAAAGTTAATGAGAGAAGGAAGATGAAAAGAAAAAAGGAAAAGTTACATAAAGCTTTGATCGTTTGTTCAACTACTTGTGAATCAGATCTAGGTTGATTGTCCAAAAAATAAAATGCATACTCACTCTAAGGCAACATAACACATGGTGGTCCATCGAGTGAGAAGACCCAAAATGTGAGAAACATATGTTAGTTGGTATGCACTCACAAACACATAGGTGGCTATAGGGAAATTCATGTCGTGGAATGGGCTTCTCGCTCAACCATATCAAAGTTATACTTGCTGATAACTTTAATAAGGCACCACAAAGGAAAAATGTTGGATCATGTTTCATGAGACAAGCAAAGCTTCATATGCTTAGAACTCATGAACAAAGAGGAAGGTACCCTAGGCATGCAAGTTGTGTTATGCAAGGTGGAAAAGAAATAAAATGCAAAAATGTAAAATGTAGAAGATGTTCAAAAGATTCTTGTTAAGTTCATGTGAGGTCTATCACTTAGGGAACATTGTGTCTGATGACTCCAAGAGAGGACCAATCAAAGAATAGAATATTCATAGCTTAGGGGATGCAATGTGTTGCATCAGACCACCAAGAGGAATGTAATATGCTAAGATAGATCACACTTATGAAAGATATCATCCACAATGTCATTGACAATGTGACAAACACATCATATGAAGTGACAAGGCTGCACTAAGAACCAAGAATGCAAATGAATAATGCCAATGTATGCCCCCCACTTTAAAGGAATTGCTACATGCCATTCTGTGAGAAATTACTTTAAAGTATCAAAGGAAAAATGCAAAAGAAAACAAGAAACGAGAGCCAACTTGGAAAGCCCCTATGCCAAGTCATATGTTTCCAAGTAAGACTAATTCATGTAAATGAAAAAAGAAAAGGGGAGTTTTCCTCTAGAAAGGAACACACCAAACACATAAGGGATCTATAGATTTGGGGTCAGTATGTTCGTTGCTACAATTTTTTGATTAAAAATCTCAAAATTGTCATCATGCCCCAAAATACATAGAGATGGAAGAATGACACAAAGAGAGTGAAAACAAAAGAAAAAAAAATTCTATTTTGGGTCAACATGGAAGAGACATTGCAGTCTCAACGTTGTGCATTGTCCCCAAAAGGAGAAACAAAAATGAAAAGGAAAATATTTTGGGTGAACATGAAGGAGACAATGCGGTCTCAATGCCTTGTATCATCCCCAAAAGGAAAAACATAAGAAAAAGACAAAGTCAAAAAAAAAGGAAAAGGGACCAATTGGGTCAACATGGAAGAGACATAGGGTGTCTCAATGCTTTGCGTTGTCCCAAAAAGGATAACACAAAAAAAAATTGAAAAAGAAAGGACCTTTTGGGTCAACATGGAAGAGACATAGGGCATCTCAATGCTTTGCATCATCCCCAAAAGGAAAACAAAAAACAAAAAAAAAAAGATAAGATAAAGTACGACATATCTAGAAGAATAGAGGTACAAATAGAAGAAGTGTACAAAGAGAGAGAACATCAAATGCACATTATGGGGGAACATAATACACATGTGCAATTAAACCCAAGAAAAGAAAAAAGAATTTAATAAAATGTAAAAGGCTAGCAAGGCGAATGCAAGTCAACCATCTAACAAGTCATCTACCTCCTAATCATGGTTGGTGTATTGTGAAGTGGTTGACTATCCAAAGGAAAAATTGCAAGTGTCGAAATAGGAGATGTACTAGGTTCTTCACTTGGTGTAGAAGATTTATCATTTAAGCTCATGGTAGATGAAAATAAAGAGTTTAGATCATTATGCACTTATTCATCCATTTTTGTGATCTCCTCCTCATCATCGTCAACATCATTAAGACTAATTATGACAGGAGGATGAAGGGTGATTTCCAAGGAAGGATGTATTAGGAGTTGGGGCTATTGGATCGGGGGGTATGTGCAGGATCATCATGAAAAAAACAGGCCCTTAAGTGGCAAAAAATTCAGAAAAATCAGAGTTAGGCAACTTCACGTAAAATTTTGAATAAGTTATCTATATTATTTCAAAAATATGTAAGAATAAAATATTTAGCAAATTCAATGTAGTTTCTAAACTACTAGGTTTGTTTAAAAAAACTATTTAATTTGAAAATTTGAAGAATTTTAATCTTTGATGGTACTTAAATTTTAGGGAAAATATAAGAAGTAGGTGTTTGTTTGACCACCACAACCACAATAAAATGATAATATTTTTTTATAAGATTTTAGATATAAGTAGAGGACTTATGTCTCGATGTGATGCATATTTTTTTGTAATTTTTTTCCAAGTAAATAATTAGTTATGAATTTTTTATTACAGCTTTTAAAAATAAAAACTTCTATTAAGTCTAACCATAACTTGGTCAAAGAAACTTTATGAAATTCAATTTTTTCTTTTTTTAATCCTATATTATGTGAAGCATAGAATGTGATGTATGTTTTGAATTCAAAAATGTGTTTCATTTTAAAGCTATAGATGTTTTCAATTAGCTATCAATCGGGGACTTTAAAGTGCTTAATTTAAATAGAAAGTGAATAATAATTAATTATTAAATTCAAGTAGGGCATGATTTATATTGGTGGAAGTTGATAATCTCAGCTAAAACCCTTTTTGTTTCATCAATTTTGGGTAAAAAATTCATCGACCACATACCCATCATATTGCCACTTTTGGCCCATGATGATCCCTACACATACTACTGGGTCATTTTGTTGGAGTGTTGGACTATACTATCTTGTGGCGGGTCAAGAGGAGGAGGGTGATAATTTATTTTTTCTATATCAAAGGTGTAGGTTTATTTTCCTTGTTTTTCTTCCCAATTGTATTTGTGAGCAAAGGAGACAACGATGACACCTACACTCCCTAGCACTTGCATGATTTTGTTTAATTCACATTTTGAAGTTGTTGAGGTGTAAGAGTGGGTTGATCCACCATGGGTTCCTTTTCTTCTAGAGGGGGAAAAATGGAAGAAACCAAAGAAGATAGGCCAATCACTTTGTCTTTAGCTTTATACACTTGTTTAATGCGAGGAGGCATAATGGGATTGGTTTCAATATCATGGGGACATTTAAATGATGAAGGTGAAGTGTTTGTTGTTGGTTGCTTGTGAAGTTGCATTGTTTGTTCAGGTTCGGACTCAGGTTGAATCATTATATCATCTATGATGGGAGGAGCTGAAGTGGATGGGGACATCAAGCGAAGAGACAATTTGGTTATTCATTTGGCTATGAACTTTTGATAGGCTATGAAAAAGAAATCTTTACAAGGGGTGATAGGCTCCATAGGTTCATGCCAAAAGGCTTCTAAGGATAAATTACCTTTAGAAAATAGCAAATTAAAACCTTTATGAACAACTGAAGGAACAACTTTCATCGAGCAAAGCCAAGGATGACCTAGCAGACAAAATTGATCCAATTGTGGAATAATAGAAAATTTTACATCCAAAGTTTTGATTCCTATGTGTAATGGGAGTACGATCGATCCAATCGTAGGGAAAAAAAAACTAGTATGTGTTTTAATCCATTCGTTTGGTTTATCATAATCTTCTTGATGAAGCTCATGTAATACTAAAAATTATTACATGATCACATTCTCGCCACAAGCGGTATCTTTTAATATCCCATTGGTGGGCTTATCATAGATTGACCAACTATGTAAAGAGGACCGTTGGGAAGCTTTTTAAAGTATATCATGAGGAAAAGAAAAGGAATATCAAGAGATTTTTTGGTTGGAGCCCCTTCTGAGGGACAATTTCTATCATACCACAAGTTCATCCATAGGATTAACTTGGGCAACATTTGGAGTAATATTAGGTTACTCATTATTGGTATCAATGTTCATCACATGAGTGTTTGAAGGTTCACTAGACTTGACAAATGAAACATTGTGTTTAGGCATGGGGCTCATATAGATTTTTAAATTTTGATTAGGGGGTGCAACAGACTTGTTGCCTTGATCATTGACACCCGCAATGGACAAACAACTAGAATCAATGAGGTCTTGAACTAAGTGTTTGAGATGCTTACATTGTTCGGTGTCATGTCCATTTTGGCGATGAAAATGACAATAAGCATTTGGTTTAAAGGTAGGTGGTAAAGGCTTGGTGGTATCAAGTGGTTTAATGGTAGGCAAAGTGATCATATTGTTGCTAGAGCAATTGATTCATTGTGTTATGGAGGGTATGGGGTAAGGGGTAAATTGTCTCTTCGGGTCCCCATAGGTAAAGGGAACTCTGCTTTAACAACTACCACTTGACTTGGAATAGGTTGAGTAGGTTGCGGAGAAGGGGGATTGAACTATAAGAAGCCTCAATTTTTTTTCTAAATTTTTTCCCGTTGTTTTGGTTGTTTTGTTCAAACTTCTCAGCTCGGTTAGGAGTGGAATTTGAATCACGACTAGTAACCGAGTTGTGATCTAGTCACAAAGGGTCATGCATAAATGCATGAATGAAGTAAATTTCATCATATTCAACTTATCATGAAGTTGATTGTGCAAGTTTTCAAAAAACATCTTTTGGAGATGTGAATCAGGAATCTTGACATCAATTCGAGCATACAATGACTGATAATGTGAAATGAAATCAGTTATTTTTTCATCTGCATTTTGTTTACATCTCATTAAATTAGCCATTGTCTTTTTAGGAGTCATATGGACTTGGAAATTACTTATAAAGGCATCTACAAGTTCATTAAATGATCGAATTGAATGATTGGGTAGGTTTGAAAACCACTCCAATGTAGTGTCCTTTAAGGTCCTAGCAAAAAGCTTGGCAAATAGTTTGTCGTCAAGGACATCACTGCATAATGTTGTATAGGCATTAACATGATGAGTAGGGTCTCCCTTACCTTCGTACTTCTCAAACTTAGGCATCTCAATTCCTTGTGGCATCTATGTGCATAAGATCTCTAAGGATAATGGGATACTACAAACATGATATGTGGGTGGAGCATTTTGAATTTGGCTAATGGTGGAGATTTGTTGTTGGATGGATGAAATAGTGTTAAAGAGTTGTGTAATGATGAGATTGGTGTAAGTGGTATGAGGTGGAAGGGAAAATGGAGATGGAGTGTATGTAATGTTAGGAGAAGTGAAAGGAACACTAAGAGGGGTGAAGGTGGAAGAAGGAATATTTGATGCCACAAAATAACTAGGAATTCTAGTTGGAATAGCAAAAGAAGGAGTCACATGACTAACCTATTGCATGTTTGTTGTAACTTGAGGAGTGGTATAGGCTAGTATGGATGCTATGGTTGAAGGACGAGGAATGTGAGATCCTCCTTGGATCACAAAAAAGTTTGTTGATTGGGATGTGGAAGGAACATGTTTGTTGTAAATCTCAGCAATCTTTTTCTTAACTTGTAAGCCATCATCACTTTCAATCAAGTGATGAAGGTTTTCTATGGTAGGTATGGCAGTGGTGGAAATTTTTTCAAGGGATAAATCTTGTTGTAAATGTGCAAACTCCTCATGAATACTAATGACTTTATCTTACAAAATGGAACTAGTTTGTGTGTCAACATGCATGAGATGTGAATGTAAAGGTGTATTAGTGGTAGTATCCATGCCTAATGCACCATTGTCCATACTAGGAGTAGGAGCTCTTGAGATCCCAAGGTCCACAACGAAAGTGCTCTCGTGAGAAGCCATGAGTCTAGAACTTCATCTCACTAAATTATTATCAATGGGGCACCAAACACTCAAAGAAGTACCACAAGGGGTGAGGTGGATGCAAATGCAATGCAATATAGGAGTTCAAAAATGCAAATAACAAAAATTCTGTAAACTTAAACAAAAACCAACAATAGAAACTTGAAATGTAGTAAATGCCCGAAAATGTTGTTTAAAATGTGCAGGTGGATTGATTCACCTAGGGTGGCGAATGGGTCCAAGTATGAGAATTTTTTATGTTTTTCAGAAAATTTAAAGTGATTTTAATGCTTTTCAGATGCAAACTGAAGATGCAAATGCATATTTTCAATTTTTTAATGATTTGATATGCAAAAAATGAAGTCTATATGAGTCTTTCAGTAATTTAATTTGAGAAACCCTAGGATGCAAAAACAAAACAAAACCTAATTGAATATTGATGCAAAGGACACCTAGAATGCAAGATGCAATTGAAATAAAAAAGATGATGTGTTCAATATGTAGGTTCACCAAAATGAACCAACAATTTTGAAGTGGATCTATGTGCTTCTCTTACAATCTTAGGATCTTTCACCTAAAAGGAGAGAGATAGAACCCCAAAATTGAAGTGGTTCACTCAAATAAAGGATTGTATGTTGTGAGTATGCAATTATGTGAATGCAACTAAGTGATGTAATTGATTGATTATGAATGCAAAACTAATGTAATATGCAATGTTTGAAAACACAACGATGTTTGTAAAAATGAACAAGAAACATGCACAAATGAACACAGAATTGAAAGAGACTAAACATAGTGCACTTGAAGGTAGATTGAAGATCTGAGAAGATTCTGGAATGCTAGTAAAATAACTTCAAATCACCAGTGGGACTCATTCACCACTACTGGTGAATCAGTCCTGCTACTAACAAAAACACCCAAAAACTACTTACTAATTGTTGGGAACTGGAATCTGACAAAATCAACTTTTTCAACCCTAAGGTGGGACTCATTCGCCATTGATGGAGAATCGGTCCTTCTCCAAAATTCTATGAAATCAAAGTTCATTTCTATAGCTCCATATCTGCACTTGTCTTTTTGTTGGGTTGAAAGACTCAAATCTACAGAAAACAGACTATAGATTGTCTCCAAGCTTGAAATAGGGTTTAGTTGACTTGAAAAAACTTTTTTGACTTCTTTGCCACCTTTCAACACCTATTTTCTTGACAAATCTACATACACAAGTCACAACCTTGTTGAAGAAATCTAAAGATATGTCAATGGTTGCTCCAAGATGCTTGATGAATGTTTGATTGAATGATGCAAAGTGCTTGAATGCTAATTGATGTTGAATGAATGAATGCAAGTGAACTTGATGAATGGGGGTTAAAATGAGAAGAAAAACACTTATTTATACACATTTATGCCCTAGAATAACCCAATAATACCTCATCATAGGCTGACGTAAGGCATTTTTGAATAAAAACCTGGAATAAAATTTGAATCATTTTGAATTTGGAGCCAAGAGGGACTCATTTGCCACCCATGGTGAATGGGTCCCACCTTAGGCTTGTAAGTGGGTGTCGAGAATTATTTTTCATTTAATGTTGTTTGTCAGGTTTACATTAAAAAATAAACTTAATTAATTCTTATAGGTGCATAAAAGGGGTCATATAAAGGATAAGAAAGGTGTAAATATTGATAACAAGCTTAGAAAAGCGTGAAATCTTGTTACAAGACTTTAAAACACTTTGAAATAGAACTTGATAAGGGATGAAAAGGTGATTTTAGGTGAATTGTAATGAGAAGAATCTAGAAAAGGGAATTAATATAAATGTATTTATAAAGAGCTTCCACAACACCTTCACCAAGGACATCATGAATTTGAACTATTTGGAGGCCTATTCATGAGATATAGAGTTACGACTGCAACGACAAATAAAGAAATAGATCAAGCCTCATAAGAGAAAGACCTAAATAACCATGAAAATGTCAATGATCCATTTTTCTATGGTACAATAAGTAAAGGATTATATTGATGTAGTAAAAATTTACAATATCTTCTACCGTCCAGGTGGCCAAAATATAGAGACTCTCTTCCCCATTCAATTGATTTAGCCCTGGACCATGCCTGAAACCTGAAGCTTACTTAACAACCCCAAAAGGTAAAACTTTGGTTTAATTACAAAGATATTGGATTGTGTTTTTCCATTGCTTAGAATATGCTAAACTAAGAAATGATGACACTAACAACAGCCCTTCCTTATATACGCTTGAACCATTTAAAACTTTAACTATTTAAAAGAAACTCTTCCATAGACCCGGTGGAATGATCCATACCAAAGGAACCACGCTGGCTATATGCCGGAATGCCCTTTGAGTAAAGACTCGCTTATACCGGCAAGGATTGAGCAACACCTTCGCGGAGAATGGTACCACCCACAACCATTTGTTTGCCTCCACAAGCTGCCACTTAAAGGTTAGGCCGGAAGGTAATAATTAATCATACGACACATGAGAGCCAGATACCGCTATCATGCGGGTAGGGACTCCACTTAAAGTTTGCCAGTAGCGAATGCTTCATCGTGAATGACGGAGTTTGCATTGAGGCTTCTCGTGAGCATCAACATCTGCCTTTCAATTCTGAAGTATCCGGCAGAGGGCTTGCGAGAACCAAGGCCTAATGTTGGGTTTCCACCTATATAGTTAAGCATGTTTCACGAAATCCTTCCCCACTATTATCTTAACAAAAACTAAGATAAGGGAATCATATTTTTTGAGAATTTTTTTGAGGAATTGATCAAAAACTACCCCTCGAAACACCATCTATCTCACCACACTTTCTAATTTAATTAGAGTATCAACACCTATACTCATCAATGTCTCAGCGGATATATGCACTACAAACTTAGAACACATTCCCATTTCTCACCACAGATGCAAAGCACACAATAACTGCATTAATCCAAAATAGCCAATGATAAAAATGACTGCCAAACCCCCTTAAAAAAGTACATGATTTATCATGTAAGGTGTCATGAACATTTCTTGCTATTATTACAATGGATCGATTTGTGCATGTTGTGCTTAATACCAACCATTTATCAATGTGTAATCCCTAGCTCACACATGAAAATCACATTGTAGAATCCCTATGCATGAGTGAAAAGACAAGATAGGCTTCCAAGTGTGGGTATCATATAACACCTTACACCACCATAATTAAAACCACAAGACCACCAAGTTGAATGAAAACCTGTGAGTCATCATACCATATAATCCACCATCCCAAATCATGCACACAACACTTTGAGGTGCCTACCACCAGAACCACATCATCCAACTTAGCCAAGTCAGCGATATCCAAGGTTTCTCTCACAACTTCGTTTATGAGGAGCAACAATACTAATGTAGTGTTGATGATTTGGTGTGAATTTTGATAGAGCAATCAACACCTTCGATATTTCCATGGTCTTTCCACAAGAATTAGTGTGGAAAGACACCGACCCTTCCACCCACCAACTCTGTTATGCAGAGTCAAATGTCAATTTCTTTTATTGTGATGCCATCTACTTCTATATTGGAGAGACAATCTACCTTAGAATTCCCTTCTCTTAGAATATGGTTTGAATCATCACCAATTCAAATCTATCCATTAGTCCAAGTGCTACTTCTAATTTGGTGCTAAGTCTCCAATTTAATATTTTTCTGGACCAAAGTGCATTAATTACTAGGGAGAAGTCACCTTCAATTACTACATTTCTCAACTTTAAGTCCTGACAAAGACAAATACCAAGGATCAAGGCCTACATCTCTATCGCATTATTAGACCCCATAGGGAGTGGTTCTTCCAGCTTGCCCAATGCCCTACCATTCCAATCTCTAATGATGCATTTGGCCCTGGAGTTGCTCAAATTTCCCTTAGAAGCCCCTTCAAAGTTAAGTTTATACTAGCCCACTTCTAAAGGGGACTAGAAAACATTTCTTCTGTCTTCATGAGTCTTGGAGCCACCATTCCCAACTTATGGAGGAATTTTCAACCCATGCCAATTTCTCCTCATTTTTGCATCCTAGTCAATGAAGTTAACCTCTCTGGAGCACGGGTCCCCAACTCTACAATTGATTAATTCTGCTAGACTTGCCTCAATATTATTCAGTAATGATTGTAGGGTGATCCCACAATAGTGGTTTACAATTTTTGTCCAAACTAGACACTAAAATTATTATTTTTAACTAAATCTTCACATTCGGGCACCTATAGTAGCTAAACCGTGAAGAATTTGAAGATGATGCAAACTAGAGTCTCATCACATTTTGTCTATAGATTTTAAAAATATTTTTTTCAAAATTTTTGGAATTAGTTTGCACTTCTTTTTCCATCTCCCACGAAAATTGTTTTTTTCCAAAAAACAACATTTTTAAAAAGTGACGCACACTGTACTCAATGGAAAGTTAGTTTGTTAGCTTGTTGAATAATCAATTCATCAAAATCTAATGAAATAACAAAGCACAAAGGAAATAAAATGAAAATAAAAGGAACAATGTTACCAAAAATCTTCATCTTCCATGGTTCACCTTCGTTACACCTTCTAGTTTGCAGCAAATCAATGAGGCCCTCAGATTTCAAATGAGCAACCTAAAGTAATGTCCAAGTCCTATGCAAATGTTGAAGGATTTGATAGAATAATGCCTATGTCTATGACAATATGCTAAATGAAATAATAATTACCAATGGTAAAATGACTATAATGCTTAAATTCGAAAATGAAGTTGTCAGGATCCCTAAATTATGAGCAAAATTGTCTTTTATAGAAAACACAATTTTGAGTGGATGGATGGGATTGAATTCTAAGAAATACCTAGAACGAGAGGTCCAGATTAAATATGAGAATCCCTAATCATGGTTAGGGAAAA
>VDFB02240910.1:0-15553 GCA_007258455.2 Sequoia sempervirens
TGATATAAGCGATTAATGTGCTTCCATTACTTCCATTTTGAATCTTAACTAATTTTTAGGAGTTTTATTAAACTTAGGTTGTTTATTTCCAATAATTCAATGAGGTAAACCATACTAACTATTTTGAAAATTAAATTACACTATAACAATAAATTACTTTTTATTAAATAACACTATAAAAATAAATTACTTTTCATTAAATTACTTTATAATTACCCCTCCACATTAGATGCAGTAACATTTATTTTACTATTTTCCTTTGCATTATTAAAATATGTAATAATTAATAAAATTTATACTTTTGAATAACAAATGCTAACTGAGGTAAATCAATATAATAAAAGATTCAACTATTTTTAATTACCTTTACTACTAAATTGATTTGTAGTGTAAATTTAATTGAGCTAATTCTTTCAAAATATTAATACCAATTACTCAAAAAATTTACTTTTTAATATAAATTAATTAATTATTATTTAAAAATAAATGAATACCTTGTAAATTATTTTTATATTATAATTTAAATAAATTAATACTAATCACCTCTCTTTGTCATAAATTAATTATAAAACAACACTTATTAAACATATATTTAAACTAACAAATTTTCAATTGCTTTGAAATTTGAACTAACTCTAATTACTAAGATACGTTTTGCAAAATAAATGAATTAAGACTACAATAATTATTTAGAATAAATACTAATTACTTTTATAAAATATTTATTATTTTTAAAATTCAACTTTAAAATTAACAGTAATTACTTTTAAATCAAATTTAAATTAATATTAATAAATTAATCATTTAAATCAATCACAAATTCTATCATATTTGTTTTAGAAATAATTCACCTTCTATTTACAACTTATATTAATTACTATATATTAGTTTGTGAAATAAAAAATGTTAACTAATTAATAATTAATAAGGAAATAAATAACTTTATTATATTAATTAAATAAATAGTCTAAATTTAAAGATTTTTTTCTTCTCATTTAAATTAAAAAAAAATGTTTAGTTTTAGCCAAGTTTAAATTTTCATATCCAATTTAAATGTTCATATTAAATATTTTAATATATATATATATAATAAATTTAAATATTTGTAAAGACAAATATATATATTTTATATTATATTATAATTTAAAATAAATAAATAAATATTAATTAATAATAAAATTCAAATTTTATTAATCTTTTTAAAGTAACAAGGCCATTGGCCTCTTCATGGATTTATGCAGGCTGTAAATATATATTTTAAATATTTATATTGAATTAAAATAAATATATATATAATTATTATATTTATATATGTATTAATTAGTAATATATATATTTATAACTATATAAATTAAAATTGACATGATTCCCCTTTTTATATTAATATTTGAATAAAAATATTATCATAAAATATTAAACTTTAATTTATTGAAGTAATGAAACGTATATGATTTTAAAAATTGTAAATAAATTGGTTGAGTAAAATAATTTAGACGAAATAATATAAAGAAAAAATATTTTAATTATTAGATTATTTTTTTTATAAGAACATAATTTCCTTCAAGATCTTTTCATAAGAATATGGGTTTGAGCCACATAAAATTATTTTAGAAAAAAAACTATCTTCAAAACAAATTTTAATTTTCAAAGAACATAAAAATTAAATATATGCATTTTAATATTTGAGTCAAATATAGATTTTTAAGAAATATTTTTTTTAATTGATTCCTCTACTTGTTAAGTAGGAAAGCATAACTAGCTATGCATATTCATCTCAATTCCTTTCAACCTTATAAGTTAATATTCAAGTAGATACCTACTTATCAATTAGGAAAACCTGACAAACTGTGCAGATTGTTTGTAACTATGTTTACCTCAACAAACTCTTTCTATTCCTCTCAATTCCTTTCATCCACACATGTTCATTCTAAACTATAAAAAATAAACTACCTCATCCTCAAAAAATTTTGGCTACACAACAAGTACAATTACGTTTCTTAATCTATAACATCATGTAATATTATAATCTTATCAAAATATTATCTTTTGACAACTCAAGCATGATCATCCTTAAATAGTTTCAAAAATTTATATCTATTGGATAACATAGTGAATTTGAGCAACTTAGTTTTCCCTAGATTTTGAAAGCAATTATAGTAGCATTGAGCTTAGAGACCACAATGTTGTATTATGACTAAAACAATTTTTTTCCTTTAGATGGACTTGATAGCATATGTAGAGAAGCATGAATTTGTTTTCGATGTAGTCCTAGATGAGCATGTCACAAATGATGATGTGAACTAATGTACCCATGCCATTGTTCTCATTTGGAGTAAAATCATTATATCATGCTTATAACTATCCTTGATTACGTCTATCAATAGATTGCCTAATCTCCATTGAGAATGTCATAATCTAAAAATATTGTTAGGTGAATGGCATAATCTATAAAAGGGGTTAGATATTACTATTATTAACACCTAGAGTTTTCACATGGTACACCACTATTGTAGTCAATGTAATACAAATTTGGTCAGAACATTTATCTCTCTTAATGGTGTCAGAAGTTCTATCTTAATGTTGATGACTAAAAGCAAGCTGGATGTTGAAAGAGTGTTGGTTAAACTTGAATTTTTATGGTATGTCATACTTCTATGGTTTGAATTAGTGTTATGATTAGGGTCAAGTTCAAGTTATAGTTAGGGTTTATTTAGGCTTATTTTGGTTAATCTTACAATTGGCGTTTAACTAGAATGCTAATTGAACCCTAATTTAACCCCTACAACAAGGTTCAATTAGAGTCAGGGTTCGAGTTCAATTAGGGTTAGGGTTGGCATTCAATTAGTGTTATGATTAGAATCAAGTTGAAGTTATAGTTAGGGTTCAATTAGGATTATTTTAGTTTAGTTTACAATTAAGGTTTAATTAGACTTAGGTTTATGGTTCAATTAGGGTTAAGGTTAGGAGTTCCATTTAGATTCTGCAAAAGGTTCAAGTATTAGGGTTCAATTAGAGTTTAATTAGGGTTATGATTGGCTGACAAATAGGGTTAGGGTTAATGTTAAGTTAGGATTAAAATTATTAATCTAGAATAAAACTTGAAGCTAAGGTTAGAGCTATGAGTGAAGTGGTAAGAGTTAGGCTTAAAATTAGGGTTTAATAGAAGGGTAGGGTACAATAAGGGTATAATAATATTGGTTAATTTTAAGTCATGACCATGCTAGATGCCAATTTGGTTTAAAAGACCCCTTGTTGAAGCCCACAAGACATTTATTTCTATATGCCTTAGATATTGTTCATATTTATTATCATTGTGTTTGACCTCATGAGAATGCTTCAGAGTAAAGTACACCTTGCAAATCCACCTACACTAGGAGAACCATTCAATCTCTCAAAATTTTACTGTTATTCTACAATGATTATCAAATTGGATATGTCCAAAGCCTTTAATAAGTTGACTAGGCAACTTCTATACTGCATATACCTCTTGTCAACTTCAACCAGGGGAGTACTAATTGCATAATGAATTGTCTTCTTTTTCAATTCAATTAATCATCCCCCATAGGGTCTTCTTCATAAATTAGGGGATTAAGTTAAAGAGACCCATTATCATGTTCTTTTTCCATCAAAATGGTAGAGGCCCTTAGTGTAGAACTTATACTAGCCAGTATGTTACAAACATTTACATGACTTCCAATTCTAGCAGCACAAGCCAGTACATAGTGTTTGCAAATGTTACCTGACTCACAAGATAGATGAGTTTCTAGAGGAGATGCAAATAAAGACAACTTTCAATTTGTTTCAGTGCCCAGTGTGGAGTATCTTGAATTTATTATTAATTTTGAATATGATATTGACATATATCATTGAACTAAGATTGATACTATTGTTCTGATTCATTGGCAATAATTATTGGATATGTGTTTAAAATTTGGAGATTTGTGTTTGATTGCAAAGAGTTATCTCTTGTGATTTATCAGCAAATTATTATTTTTGTTCGTGGGATTCTTAAATACAAGACAATATATTTATGCCATTTCTTGTAGAGTCTATTCTAATTGATCATAATAAAAAACTTCTAATTTTGAAATAATGCAACATAGGAACCAAATAGTAGTGAAAATCCCAAACAAAGATTGTCAAGAGTGTATCTCATTTAGTTTTTATTTAATCTTTCTCTTTATGTCTACAATTTCTTGAAGTTTTTCTGATCATCCAAATAATTTAACGTTGATGGATATGTAACACATTTAGTTCATTCATGCCCTAGTTCATCATATTTGGCAAAGAGCATGCCCATCTAGAGATGACCTTAGAATTTGGTTGACTTATCCAGAGATAGTGATGTCGACAAAAATTTAAATGAGACAAGAAGATTTGGAAGCTAAGGGTATACACATCAATGTCTAAGTTAAACAATTAATACCCTAGATAAACATCAGTTCACACAGTGATGAGTCTGTAGTACGTAGTTGTGATTCTAGATAGTAGGCGAGCCAAATTTGGTTCATAGTGATTGGTTGAAACCTGGTGCAATACTAATTGATCTTGGCTTAAATGTAGTAGAGGTATGACACCTTCTAAGCGCCTTTTCAAAAAGTTTGTAAGTAAAAGATGGATTTAATATATAGCGAATTAAATTCATTATTGGCATGGTGTGTTGGTTTATAGGTGGCATTGTGCTTTCCATAAAGGTTCAAACCCCGTTGGGGTGGTATTGTTGAATGGTTGTATCCAGTTCATAGCTCTGGTCAAAAGCGTTTACCCTTGAATAAAAAAAATATATATAGCAAATTAAAACTATTGCTTCTACTTTTGTATGATCCTAGTGCTAAAAGAGAATACCAATTAGTTGGTCATGTTTCCTATGAAGAGGATTCAAGAATAACTTCATCAATTAATCCTCTACCTTGTGGTCTTAGTCTAATGAATATTGCTATGCTTTTGTCCACTACTCTACAATCAACAAAATGAGCATATGGGTTCAATAGAGATTTATGATGTTTGATTCAGGCCTTTTGCAATACACAACAAATACAAACAAAACTATTCTAAAACTTTATGGCAGGAACGTTGCTCTTGCAGCTCTTGTTATATTATAACATTCATAGCAAACCTTTTTATACACAATGTCAAGTTAACTATAAATTGTATAGAGTTTAGATTTGCTATATCTCTCATATATCAACATAGGTAAATTTGAAAATATTTTAAAATTATATAATTTCAAAAATTGAATGAATTTATAGAAGATTATTTTTATTAAAGTGATAGAATCTAATCCCAATACTAGTAATTATAAATTTCAACCATAACCCCAACCTAAAACTAACACTAATTAGCTTCAAACCCTAGCTTTAATTTTATATCCAGCCTAAAGCAGTTCTAAAACTAACATTAGTAAGAGCCCTAATACTAGCCCTTGCTGAATTGAACCCCAAGCACTAACCCCCAAGAAGCTCTATCCTTGGAGACCTTAATCTTTACCCCAACCCCAACCCTAATCCTAATAGAGATCTATACCTAATTTTTAATTAAAAGTCTAACCCTATTTGGACAGCAAACTTAATTGAACTCATGTTTAGGGTTAGGGTTCAATTAAAGATTAGGGGTTGAATTATAGTTATGATTAGGGTCAAAATTCAAATAGGATTATGGTTGGAGTTTAATTAAGGTTGCTATTCACTTAGGGTTAAGGTTCAATTAGTATTCAATTTGGGTTAGGGATCAATTAGGGTTATAATTCAATAAGGGTTTAATTAAGGTCAGGGTTAAGGTTAGTCTTAAATTAGGGCTGGGATTGGAGTTAGGGTTCAATTAAGGTAAGGGTTATTGTCTATTTTAGGGTTAGGGTTCAATTAGAGTTCTCCTAGGGTTTTGATACAATTAGGGGTTATGATTATAGTTCAATTAGTGTTAGAGTTAGGGTTATAATATAAGGTTCAATCGGGTTAGGTTTCAAGAGTTTAATTAGTGTTAAGTTAGGGTTGCAATAATAAAATTTCCACTTAATGATATGGAAAGGCATTCAATTGGATTCATATAGAAATGCATAAATAAGAATTGATAATTAAGAATTCTCTAGAACTAAAGTTATAACAACAAATACAATCCTTAGCTTAATCATTTGTTCTTGTTAGGGTTGGGATAAGAATTTAATGGGTCCAACTGAGACTTAGGAAATAAAACCATGCGGAGGAAATAAAGCATTAAAATCAAAGTTGGGTTTTAATTTTAATCCGGTGACGTAAGCCTAAGCAATTAACTCCAGTGGTCATGTTCAAGCGTCTTAGCCAAAGTCTTTCATTAAATACTAGCAGGTGTGATGTCACGAGGTTTTCAGTCCGAAGATATAGGAGAAGATCACCGATCGTGCCCTTCCAACTCGCCGGACCTAATTGTCGCCACTGTTATTTAGTGCGAGGTCGATTAAAATGAGGATGTGTGTGTCCTGTATGGAATGTGGGGCTGAATCTCCACTATTGAGCTCATAACCCGTGGTTTTAGATTGACAACCAAGATCAAAAGCTAATGTAAATCTCTGTTATTCCTTGCTAGCTCACAAGAGGAAGATGAAGGTTGGTGAAGCATTAATGAATTATTCCTTGCTTGTGTAGTCACGTCAATCTCAATCTATGTGAAGATGTTGTTGTTGGAAATCATGAAGGGTGATCTATGGATTCTCATGCAGCTCAAGTTAAATGGTGATAGTACATATGATGCCAAATTTCCATGTTTGCATGCATGTTTATTAACATTGATGAAGGTTGCCATTACCTCGCACAATAAAATAGAGAGGAATTTACTACTATGGTGTCATTCTTGTAGCAGTTAGAGCGTGGGTTCAGTCTAATCAAGTTTGGTACTTGTCGAGAAAATGAGTAAATCAGTATGGAGGTCTGTTCGTTTGAGCTCACAAAAGCTCGGTCCTGCTATTCAGGAAGGTACTTTGGTTGACAAGCCCAGGTGTCACGTCCTGCCGTGCGAACCCCAAAGGAACTAATAACAACAGAACAATTTTTTTTTTTAAAAAGGAATATAATAACATCCTTAAGTATTATAACATAACAATGTATTATGAGGCACGACTAGTTCCAATGGGGTACACGAAGTGACATGACTACACTAACCCATAACAATGATAACAAGATAACAATAACAATCTATTACGCATATCTACTCAGACCCATTTCATCATTTAAAATATCCATTAACTGTATCCATATTAATAACATATGCACATATGACAATACATGGAATTATAAAGATATAAAGTGTTACATATTTTGATAGATACAACTCAACATAATCAACTATAACACAAGATCCTGAATAAATACATGGCTTGAATAATTATTACATCCCAAAGATAGAAGAATACAATTGACTAGAAATACAACCTCAATAATCACATATACAATTTACAACAAGGTCATCCCAACACATGTGGGAGACAACCCAACAATGAATACATTACATAAGAAGTATATACATCAATCTGGTACATAAGGACACTGGATCATCAACATCCGCCAAAACCTGCAAGTAAAAGATACATCTGCAATAGAAGAGGGAAAACCCAACGGGGTGCGAAACACGTTCCACCCAACCACCCCCGTGCTGAGAGTAGACAAGGAAGGGTCCCCGACCAAGTACGCCTAACAATAGCAAAGACTAACTCCCAACAGACATAAACCATCAAAGACCACTTAGAAAACTCACAACAACCATTCCAAGAGGCACAACAACAAATCACTTCTGAACATAACAATATAACACCTTCCCAAATAACAACTAGTCACATGCACAACTTCAATGAACTCAAGGCATAATAACAAAGACCTCTTCCAACAATGACCAAAGAGACAACAACAAGGCACTTAACCACTACAATCACAATATTACTTCACAACTACAATCACAAAGTCACTTAACATGAGGTTACAATGCTTCCAGAGAACAAGATCAAGAACATCGCACAACAACTGGCTAACTGTTGACATAGGAAGAGTGTCATGCATAAATTTCCATGAGTTACCCTGGCTCAACCTTCCTAGGATACCGGACCCCCATCCTGGGTTACCCTGGCTTGCCTCTACCGGCCGCCGGACCCTCACGCAAAACTATGCGTCCCATCTCATCTCGAGCCTTATCATTCACTTGCTTCACGAGAGAGACATCCTTTATCTTTATTAGTGTGAAAGCCCCCCATTAATTCATTTATGTTATCACTTAATTAAACTCTAGGTAGGTTACCCTGGCGCCCCTTTGTGTGCCAGACCCCCACAAAGAGCCACTCTCCTATCGACAACACACAAGGCACATTACCACAATAGGTAACTAAACAATATAAACTCTCCAATCCAAGGAGAGAACCAAACAAGGAAACCACCCCAATCCACTGGAGGAAATCAATCCAAACACACACTCCTCCCAAAAGAGGTACAATTCTCATTAACCACTCCTATTTCCTAGGAGGCACAAATCCCCGTTCGTGGAAACCGGGTACAACATCATAGTACAATACATCAAAGCGATCCACCGAAATGAACCTCCACTCAAGAAAACTTCTCTGGAAGACTTACCATACTCTTAACCCTAATTGCCCGACATGGAGAATAAAAGGACATGATAGATAAACATTCCATCTCTGGAAGTCCTTAACAGTAACATAATCTCTTACGAAGGGTGAGGAAATTCTAGGGTTTTCCCATACGACACCATAAAACAAATAAAGAGAAACACCACTACATACTTAACGAATAACCTCAAGAAAACAATTTCTTAACAAACAACTCCATAAAGAAATATTTCCCAACACTCAATAAATTTATCAAACAATTAAATCAGCAATTTAAACATATTCGATTCAAATACAAAACATATCGTTTATTTCAAATTCACAAAATTTCACTTAACATTGCATCTTTTAATATTAACTAATCGATTAAATTATAATCACAAGCTTATATTCAATTCCCTCAATTAAACTCTAATATTGTAGCGTAAAGTTATCATATCAAATCATAATCCGCACACACATGTATATAAAAATCCTACTTAATTTCTAACCATAACATTATAAATAACTAACTAATGTATATACATACATACAAAAATACAATATAAATATTCGAACATGCATTTAAAATTTATTAAAATATATTATTAAAATTTATAAAATAACTTTCTAAAACATACAATATATATATATATATATATAAATTATAAACTAAAATTGATTATATAAATTTTGCATTATAAACCGAATTCAATTATTAAAAAGATTATATATATAAATTTACATTAAAACTAAATTCGAATGAAATAAAATTCGAAATAAATAATTTATAACCATAACAAATTTTAAAGTTTTAAATTTGTTTTAAAAAAAAATAAACAACGCAGTCGTTTGAGGTACTGCGCACCTCCCAAGGGGAGGCCGCAGTCCCCACAGACTACTTACAGTCTGTGGGTACTGCGCGTACCTCCCAATGGGAGGCCGCAGTCTCCACAGACTGCGTACAGTCCCCACGGCTGTGTACGGCTCCGACCGTCCATAGCCCCACTGTATATATATATTTTTTTTAATTTTTATTTATTTTATATAATTTAATTTTATAATTATTATATCATCCAACTTTATTTTATTTTCAATTTCGTTTACGAAATTCGAAGTGAGTATTACTTCAACAAAAATAAATTCCATTTTCTAATAAAATACAATCCAACCCTATAATATGATTTACTTATTTTTTTTAAACCCAGAAACATACATATGATTTTAAACGAATACAGAAATTTTCAAAATCGAATATATATATATGTATAATTTCTTTTTAATATATATATAATATTTCAATACCTTCTTCTAATTCAGTGTATAATAATTTATCTATTAAATTACTAATTTATTTACATTTAAATAATTCAATCAGAACAATAACATATATCTGTATATTTAATCTCTGCATATATCTATATATATATATATATATATATAACTAGAAAATTCATAACAATAGATTTCTTTCTCAATCATATTGTATTAACAAGTACAGAAGGTGTAATTATAGTTTTCAATAGAATCATTCCAGAATATCACGCAACCAAACAAAACCCTCTTTCAAACAAAATATTGATTTTAAAGTATTACAGACATGATTTTCTTCACAGAACAAAAATAATAAATAATAAATTTTATGGAACCTGGAGTCCTTCGTTTGGAGAAGAATCCCTCTCGAAGCCTCCTCTCGATTTCCTTCTGCAGCTCTCTTCCTGAATCTTTTCCTGTAGCTCTTTTCTCGTCCTTCTGCCTTCAATGTTCTACTGAATAATCCTTTCTTTTGCAAACTCACAATAATTTTTACCCAGAAGAAAACCTCAAAACTCCAAAACTATCTTTCTTATTTTTCTTTCCTAGATCTCAAAAAAAAAAACTACAGAGCAAAAACTCCCAGAAGCAAACTTGTGTGTGAATAATTCCCTTCATAAAAATAATAAATCACTAATTAAAATCAATAAATCTTTTTCCGCTTTCTTTTTCAAAAAGCCTCCTTCCTTATTGGTCCTTTTTCAGCTTTTAAAAGCCCACATTTATCTAAAATTTTAATTGAAATAATTTATTTAAATTTAGATATTATCTTCACATAATTTCTTAATTTAATCTTAATAAAACAATAATATTCTTTGACTCTCAACAATATTAATTTAATTATAATTATTTGCACTTTTAATTAATTAAATCACTTTTAATTTATTATTTATTTAATTTTAACATTTTTCTAACTCTCAATTAAATCAAATAATAGTGCAACATTAATTAATTATTTTATGCAATACGATTAATTAATTAAACACTAACCAAGAATAAAATAAATACTCAACAATGAAACTACATACAAGACAAGACAAAACTTCAATCATAACACAACGACTCACAACAGACGACGGACTTGGGACGGGGACACTTCCAAGCCTACTCCCTTTTTCAACTTTTACCCATTGGGTTAATTTATTGCTCGCCTTGTCCTGCCGAAGCAGGTGGAATCGAGACTTATTCCTGCAATCCTGCATCCAAATAAGCGTCAAGTAGCACATGTATACATATGAAATCAACATCCTATCGTGAGAAGGAATTGCAGTGTAGCAGGGCACTCATGAACGAGTGATGCTACACTGTCCTCTCACCTAATCTATTCTAACAATTATGATATCGATAATGATCTAACATTTCTAACCAATTTGACATAAGGTAACATGATATTAAACTACTGCATCTTAACTAATTATTAAACAATTGCACCATATAATAATACTGAATTAAATAACATGACCATGACATCATCGCATTGACATATAAACATTAATGACAATTCATTTAAATAAACAAATAATCCAAACAACGCACAGAGTATCATCAATCATCCTAAAAAATGTCATATCAAACGAATAGGTCCACTCAAGGAATAGCATCATCAAACTACAACCAACCAAATCAACCCTAATAGTATCATCATAGAAATTAATAAGTCTAAGCAGTTTGAGGGGTGTTCGCTTTCAGGCTTGTGCCCACTAGTCGCGATGCGAAGGTTGCAATTCAAGAGCCGTTGCTGCTCAGAGTGAATGGCAAAGAAGGCAAAAGCGGTCGGCGTTGTGCTCCATTACCTGCCTAGTGTGTTATGGGCGGCATGGGCTCCTCACGGATGCCAACACCAAGCCCATTGACCTTCTGACAACACTTTTGATGATGTAACCAAGACTGACTCAGACTACTATCGGTATTTACCTCTCTTCAATCACGGTCTGTTCTCTGATGACGAAGAGATAGTTGTGGTGCCATTGGTTGTTAAAATCCCAAGCGGACCGACTCGAACCGTATTGGGCAAGGACAATAAAGAAGACGAGGCTGAGAGTCTACTGTATTGAGAAACAACTAGAAGCGGGCGTGTATACCAGGGTCAGAGTGTTGGGAGTCTACCGTATTGGGCAACAACTAGAAGCGGGCGTGTATACTAGGGTCAGAGTGTTGGTAAGGGAATGGTGGCGGGTAAATAAGAAGTTGTTGTTGTGCCTTCATGGCAATTTGGTTTCCTTGCATTTTTGTGTGGATAGCGACAAGGGGATTTTGATGACAATTTGTGTTCCCTTTTCTTGTAGATTTCCCCAGTTTGTGCGCTAGGATTTTGATGACAATTTGTGTTCCCTTTTATTCTAGCTTTCCCTAGTTTGTGCGCCACCATGTTTTGCAGATTCAACATGTGGGAAGTTTTGAAAGGAAATTCAAATGCAAATGAGATTTTGTTAAAATTAAAACCCGAACCAGACCATTCCGAACCGTATTGGGCAACAACTAGAGCTTTGGTGTATGCAGAAGTCGGTGTGTTGGTAAAGGGGAATGGTGGTGGTGGGTAAATAAAGACGTAACTGGTGCCTTACGGTGGCAATTTGGTTACTGGATTTTTGCATGGATAGCAACAAAGGGGATTGCGATGACAATTTGTGTTCCCCTATTCTTTTATGTTACCCCCAGTCCATGCACTATAATTTTTTGCGAGATTCCAGCGTGTGGGAAGTTTTTGAAATGAAATTCAAATGCAATGGAGATTTTTGTTCAAATGTAAGCTGTGGTGAAGTACATTTGATCACCGGCTTGTTGCTCCCTTGTCATATAAAAGAATTCAAAGGCTCATTTGTAGGAAGCCGATGAGAGGAAATCTCACTTTAGAGTTTTGAGTTGAATATATGGGTAAGAATCTAGCCTCTAATGAGGAAGTGATATATTGGTGCCATTGGCTATTAAAACCCCATGAATGAATAGAATAGATAACTTTGTTTTGAGTTTTGGATGAATATGCAAATTATCTTATGAATATAATATACATGAATCATCTTATAATTCTAATATAATACCTACTCTCGCCATAGCGGATTTGGTGAATTTTTGAATGAAATGTTAATAAAGGGTAGTTGTTTGATTGGGCGTCCCTATGTTTTTGCTTTGATTCAAGAAAATCAATTAAATGCTTAAATGGAGTCATAATTACAATTATTTACAAAGGATGTGATAAGTAGTAATATATCAGAGAATTGAGCTCCATAATGCAAGGTATTATATGAGGGCCGGGCTTAACTGACACACTCTAAGGGTACACTCCCTTAGATGTCCGGCACCATGTGGGGCCCTCTTAACCCAACCTCTCTCTCGTTTCTGTAGCATTTCTTTAACCGCACCATTTGAAATCTATGTTTCCGTAGTACTCCACCGTTGCAGTTTACACTTGCCATTCCCGTTCCCGTTCTCCTTCCATAGCTGTTCACATTTTCCGTTTGCACTTTACACATTTGCTCGGTCATTGGATTGGGGGATTTAGTCTTAATCCCACATTCATTTCATTACATGAGTTGTGGTGAGTGTTCCTTTTATATTACGAAGTATCGGTTCATTTTCTTTGTTAGGAAATAGAAAAGATTAATCTTTCTTATAACTTTAATAATAACTTTATTTTAAAAGATTATATCTTATTTATAATATTTATTAATGTTAATTATATTTAATTGTTTATTTTAATGAAAAAATGTTTATTATGTTTTATTTAAAAATAATATTATTTTTATATTAGATGATTGATATTTAAATTAAATGAATTAAATGTGATATTTTGAGATGTAGATGTTGGGTATTTGAAGGGTTTTGGATGACGATTTTATAAATGCTTTAAATGTCGCAATTAAGTGTTCTTTTCTTTGGTTCAAATATGTGTACAAAATAAAACTAGTCTACAAGCTTCAATCTATAATTCCAATAATCAACTACAAAAAAATTAATTTTTGAAATTGATTTTTATCTTTTAACATTTACACTTTATTATGGATTGAAAATGTTTACAAACATCATTTTTTTTAAAGCAAAGGCGGTAATCCTATATATTTATATATTAATATAATAAGAGTGAATATACATAGTATTACAAAATCTACTAAATTGTGAGGCTTGTGTTATCTTCATTTAGATCCCTAGATGGTCATGAATAAATGTCTCAAAGTATTGCTTTGGTTCATATCCATGTCTAAGAAACCAAACTAGTGTGCAAATATAAATCTATACCATAAGAATCAACTAGCAAATAATTGATGTTTAGAATTTAGTTGTGTTGATCTTCTAATATTTGAACCTCAATATAGATAGAAAGTGTTTAGTAACATTTTTAGGGAATATAGATAGAAAGTGTTTAGTAACATTTTTAGGGAATGTGCTAAATTGTGAGGATTTTTTTCTCCTCAATTAGAGCCCTAACCAAACCAATTCCATGACATAGGAATAATGATTAGAGACATGATGATAAATTAGAGACATGATGATATATGTTATGAGAAAATGTTATTACATTTCTCTCAATGAAAATGTTCTTTTGATAAAATCCTCATTGCCCTAATAATCTTTGATCATTTTAAATGCTTAAATTATTTTATTTAAGTAAAATACAACATGAAAATCCAAGATAAACATGCATTAGGTAAGCTCACAATAATGATTAGTGGAGGGTGCTGTCAAGATTTAAGTGAATTTAAATTTTAAATGTCCTTGCGTAAGTTGATAGTACCTCACGTCCAAAGGATTTTGCACCTAGTAGATCTTATGCAAAGAGGTAGGGGTAATGTCATGAGATTAATTCACAAAGAATATCCCACACTTGTAGACTTGTTATTGAAC
The DNA here is from genome assembly GCA_007258455.2 of Sequoia sempervirens. NCBI lineage: Eukaryota > Viridiplantae > Streptophyta > Pinopsida > Cupressales > Cupressaceae > Sequoia > Sequoia sempervirens. The sequence continues at coordinate 14,714 of VDFB02240910.1, forward strand.
AAAAGGAATGAAATCTATTTAAAGTTGCAAAAATAGTAATAGAAAGGGGCACTGAGATATACATATTTTTCTCTAAGATTGATGTGCATGTGAACTTCTATTATAGTTATGTTAAAGTAAACAAGATTATCAATGAGGAAACTATTTAAAAGTAATTTTAAATACTAAAAGATATAGATTTACTTAAAATATATATATAGTTTACAATTATATTCTCCTTCAATAGTAACTCCACCAAAGCATACAAAATTTAAAAAATATGTAATGAATAACATATATCAAACATTTAAAATAAATATGAGAATTTTTTTGTTTAGTTGTGTATTTGTATCAATTTATATATATATATTATTACTAAATTCTAGATAGATTCTTATTTTCTCAGTATTTGGAGATCATTATTTAGTTCCTTTTTTTTCCCCTCAATTTCCTTATATAATATTACACCTCTTTCAATGCAAAAGAGTCCATATCTAATCACTTGCTCAACCTAGATTTCATAGGCTTTTCCAAATGACTTATATTTGTTAAACCTTTCAATCACACAATTATCAATACATATCTCTAAATCATCAAAAACCAAAGATCCATCTAATGCATGTGTTAAAATATTTAAATTATTTTTAATATAAGAAGTTAATATTTGCTAAAAATTTAATTGATAGGATCTTGTAAAAAAGTCTCGCTATCTAATTGAAAAATAGGATTGCAATGTTACCAACTCAAGGTCCCTATTCTAGGTTGTGTAGAAAAAAGAGCCTTTGATGGAGGGAGATCAAAGAATTGCTTCAATAAGATTTTATCTCCATCTAATCTCAATTGCATGAGTCCTTGAATGAG
>VDFB02240912.1:0-14694 GCA_007258455.2 Sequoia sempervirens
TAGGCTATGATACTTTGTTTGGATATTTGATCATTGGTTTTGAGCGATAGTGGATTTATTCTATGACATGATGATACATTGTTTGGTGATTACTGATTTTTAGACATGCTTTGAGATAGTGTAGATGTTTACTTTCAATTGATTATTGTTATGTACATGTTTATGATGGACAAACATCTATTTATTTCGTCATTCTATTGTGACATGTATTGTTGTGGAGAATGGAATCGCATCACTCGCTTGTGAGTGCCCTGTGATATCCGTGATTTTCTCCACATGGTGTGCCTGTACAATGGTTTATATATATATATATGCATGTTATTGTTTGGTTGTAGGAATTGTAGGTACATGACACCGACTCCACCTGGGTACTCATGTCTGAGTGTGTCAAGACTCAACGGATACGTTGATTGGGAGATAGTAGTTGGTTCACCCTAGTTTAGTCTATAACCCGGTCACTGTATATTGTCAGTTTTGTTTGTGTCGTGGTTGTCTTGTCATTTTCTATTTGGATAAATTGTTTGAAAGGTAATTTGGTTAATTTTAATGTTAGCGTATTGTGTTTTAAATTATTGTTATTTAAATTAATTTTTAAATGTTGAAGAAATTAGTTCCATGATATTTAATTAATTAATTAGCTTATTTGGTTAAATGGTTTCATATTAAAAGATTAAACTTATTTAATTAAATAAATAAATAAATTAAATTAAATTAAAATTGTGTGTGGATAGATTTATTTAAATTAAAAAAAAATTATTATTTGAGGAAATGGAATTTGAATTGCAAATTATTTTTATATTTGAAAATTAGAAAATTAAATTAAATAAATGCATGAAAATTGAAATTTGAGTTTTAAAATTTAAAATAACTGAATTTATTTGTATGCATTGGAAATTGGCAAGATTGCCGAGAAGTGGTGGGGAAGATATTTTGCAACTACTTCTCGACATGTGCGCCAGTGCATTAAATGATTATTGTTGAGGAAATTTCTTCACGGAGGAAATATTGGATCTGGGAAATCACAGAGATTATTCAATTTCCTCACGGGAAAATTATCTGAGTTTTGCAAAATTTCTTTGTTTTGTGCTATTTGGAAATACTGTATACTTGTGGAAAATCTTTTGTTTGCATTTTCGATTGGGATTTGCTGTACGGGAAGAGATTAGAAGCTCCAGGCAACAGAGGCTATAGAGGCTCTCTTCACCAGATAGCAAAGGAAATCAGGTATTTTTCTGGTAGATGTTATTTTGTGAGTTTTTGAAAGGGAATACTTCTATAAAGAAAATTAGCTTAATTTAAATCCTTATTTTTCACGCATAAAGATTGTTTAGTTTATTTGTTGTGTGAAATTTTGATGGCTTCAGAAAGCTTGTGTAGAAAACTCTCTATAGAAAGTATTTGCAATCTTTATGAAGGGAATTATTTGTTTTAGGAAATTGAAAATCTCTAGGGAAAATTAGATTGGAATTTAAAAAAAATACTCTGCATGTTTTCTGTGAAAACCTGGAGAAGTTTGTAAAATTTCCCCAATTTCGCCTATAAAAACCCCAAAGAAATTTTTACAATTTCCTAGAAGAAATTACTATATATTTTATTGTGAAAACCCTAATATGATATGCAAACTGCCATGACAGTGCCAAACAACTCCATATCTATACCTGAACTTCATAGAAAAAACAAGTCAATATACTAAATAGACATTTGACTGTTTTTTAATGAAAAAATTAATATACTAAATGGACATTGCTGTCGGAAATGGAGATATTGGAGTCTTGAGGAAAGTCAACGTTCGCCGAGACCATCGAGTAGCTATTGACTCAGAGATGAGCATTGAATATTGAGTCAAGAGTCTTGATTGTCTTGACGAGTGTGGAATACGGCACTCGATAATAGACACGAACGAACGAAAACATCTCCCGGGCTATTTCCGCTTCCCTTCCTTCATTATCTACTAGCACTTGCACCCGGGGGAGGTGCAAGGAATTCGCCGATAGTGTTGTATACTTACCTGATACAGTATGAACTGTGACTCACTATGAATCAGTGATCAATTTTTTCCTGCATGCATATTTTCTACAGAATGAGAGTCAAAAGGCCCTTGATTTGGGAAACAAATTACAAATATAAAACATAGTTTCTTGTTACAATTATTGATTCAACTGACTTCTCTGTGAATTTTTGAAGCCCCGCTAGGGCTACTTTATTTGGGTAATGGATACAACAATTGTAATCGAGTTTGACTGTATGTAAGCTTCATTTTTTAGGGTAATAATATCTCTTTCATGGGTAAGTGGAGTGTCTAGGAAATTTCGTAAGCCTCCAAAAAGGTCCCAAGCAATGATAACTTTAAGAAACCCTCAAAAGATATAAAATCCTCGGTGAATCTTTTTATTTTAGAAAAATATCAATTTTTATTGGAAAATCTTTCCTTTTTTTCAAAAAAAAATATTGGAATTTTTTTTTACATCACTAAAGTTTGGTAGAAAATTTTGGTGGATCTTGAAAGAATAATAGGAAATTGCATTAATTATGATACAGTTTCATCCAATCTAAAAAAAATAATTCTCACGAAAAGTAGAGGGGCCCATGGGCGAAACTATTGATGGCTTAAGAGGTATTTTACTCATACATTTAATTGCCACCATTGTTTATAATATAATAGAATGGTCCCATTGTTTTATAATATAATATAATGGTCCTCATTGTATTTGCAAGTTAAAATATATCCATGATCTATAATTCTCATGGGGCTTGAAATTATTTTTAGATCATTGTTCTAACAACCCTCATTGTACTTTGCAAGGTAAAATGTACCCACAATCTATAATGCTCATGAGACCCAAAATTGTGGGCCCCGTGAACATTACAAATCGTGGGTACATTTTACTTCATGGAATACAATAAGGGCCATTAGAATATATTATAAATCAATAGTAGAAACTAAAGATTAGAAATATGGTTGTAAAGAAATTAATAATTTTGATATACTATTGGTAAATTAATATAGATTGCTATTATAATTTATAAAATTTCGGGGAATATGATCTAATCATTTATCGAATATTGTGGCAAATTTTTCAGTTAAATTTTGTAATAAAATAAATTCTTTGAAAATTTAAATAAGATTATAATAAAATATTATAAAAATGTGGCGATTCAAGTCACGTTATAGCTTGAACTATTAGCCAATTTTAGATTCCCGAATTTCAACTATTAGCTAATTAGTGAATATTAGCCACTAAAAAGATCACTAGTCCCAAGATGTTTTGTGTAGTAATTGAAATGAAATGAAGGAAGTAGCATTGAATGAACTAAGTGCATAGCAACACTCACTGTTGACAATGCTTCTTGGTGAGGAGGTTAAAATTATTGTATTGTACAATTATTTTGTGCCTATACATTGAAAAATAGAGGTAAATGCATTGTAGTATGAAATGCATTATTAGTGTTACGAATAATAATAAACATAATGTATATATTCTCTGGTATAGATATTTGTAATAATTTTTGGTGACAAGTATTTATATGGATCTTACTATAGACAAATCTGATCACATATTTCATGTCTACAGTAACCACAATCTACAAGAAGACAAGATAAATACAAAATAATACAACCTTAGACATCTCTCCTTGTTCTAAATATGTTTGGGAAAGCCCATCTTACATCTTTATCTCCTTTTTCCTGAATCGAGTGTTGCAGAAAAATAATAATTCTCTTCTTAGTTCATAGTTCATTACCTAAGCCAAATACTTTTACATGGACATTCAAATATCCAGAGCGGGTTGATGCTAGAGAAAAGTTTTAACTTGTTTCATAATTGCTTCAAGAGTTACAAATTGGCTTCTAAAATCCTACAAGTCTTTGTTGAACTCTTTGAATCTTTCTCAATATAGATGAACCAACAAACAAGTTCTACTATCATCTTTCTTTATTTTCATTCAAATGATTAGTATACATTTCATCTTTGCAAAGATCCTCAGTTATCTTCAAAGAGAGGTCAAAGTGCCTCTGGCCCTTTGTTCAACTTTGTTAGTTCAAAATTTTGATTTTGCCATACCTTGTTGGAAAGAAACAGGCTCACACAATTTTGATGGATTTATTTGTTAGCATAGATGCAATATTTGTGAAGCACTGAGGTTATTGCAATGATCAAATTGCATGGTGCAATGGTCCAAAAGGCCACATTATCTATAAAGGTGTTATGATCATGATGAATTGTTTAGTCCCCATGGTTATTACTACTTGACAATCATTAATACAACCATTTGGTGAGTACATGTACTTGATCACAACATAGCTATTATGTTAGTAGGATTGTTATCTCCCCTTTAAAATAATGTTTTTTTCATGTGCCTTACTATGCAGCATAAATGCATCTTGATTAAGATAAATATATTAATAATCAAATTTTGGATTTAAATTAATTATTCGTTATCAATTTCCTAGCTAACTGAGAATGTATCATTTAACAGTTACTGTAGCATATTTCTAGTAGGTATAACAAGTTAAAAGCTCTTTGCAAAAAATATAGTGATATCCTAATGTAAATAACAAAAGTCAAAATTTTCCAACTTAAGAAAGACAACACCCTTTTTTTTACATATTGGGCGATTAATGAAGCAAGCGAAGGAAATGGAGAAGCTTTGTTCATCAAATGAATTTACTACAAACAGATCACTAAATCTACATGGCACCCCTTTTTATAAATGGTATGATTAAGTATGCTCTCTTTTGTTAATACTTCCAGGCCTCTATAAAATTAGTACAGGAGTAAGAATGATTTTGGAAAACTTGTGATTTGTAGTAGGAATAATAAAAAGTTTTTTAATTAACGTGAACTTGTATTTTACAAAGAAAAAATTATCTTATCGATCAACTTTAATTTGTCCTTGAAGAGGGAAGAGGGATCTAGGTATTAGACCTCGAAAGCCACTAAAGAAAGGGGATAAAACACATTTATCTTATTTCTATATATGTGTTTTTATGGTTGCATGGGAGTGTTCTTTCTAAGTCTATTTAAGCTGCTAATTTGTCATAGATCAATTAGGACTCGTACTCATTTGATGTTGGAGTATTTGACCACTGAGCTACGTGTCATTTAATACTCAAGAGTGTAGATTGCTCAATCAACAAGAGCTACCCTTTCTTGATATGTTTTAGTAGATTTTATTTATCTACAACTATTCTAGCCTTGATTTCAATTAGTACATTTATTTTTTACTTACGAGGGTGGAGATTCACGAGAATCTTTGGTTTGAGAATAGTTGTAGATATAAAATTCTAAAGGTATCTTTTGATGATATAAATTGTCAAAACTTAATTACCAACTGCTTACATTTGCCATTAACTGCCCAGGAAACATGACTAACCTAAATGGAAAGTGTATTCAATTCTTTGGTGTCACAACAAAAATTGAACAAACAATAAAATGCATGTTCTTTTGTGTTATGATATGTGACACCAGACATGCTCTTAATCCTTCCATTAATTATTGAATCTTTTTGCTCAATTATGAGAATGCCTTCTTATTGAAAAAAGGAGAAACTAAAAAATATTTTTCTTTGGTACTTTGGCATGTAATATCTCATTTTTATGTTAATTGTTGAAAGTTTAATTGAGGTCTTGTGCGAGAAATCCTTAAGCTTCATTTCCTAATAAGCCTATGAAAATTTAGTCAAGCCTTCTAAGCATATAGATTAGTTTCATGCTATGTCATAAATTAACAACAATTGCACTACTTGTGCTTGAGAGAACACAAAGTCTTATCCAACCATGGAATGGTATTACCAAGCTTAAAATTGATTTGTTAAAACACAAAAAGTGGAATTTAATGTTGTTTCATATTTTAATCTATAAATTATAAAAGGTACCACAAGTCAAATTCAAGCCAGTAAAAAGGTTTCTTGTCACTTGAATATAAATATGATTCGCAATTTTTTTAACACACATTGGCTAGTGTATTTAGGCTATACTTCTATAGTAAGATGGCTCTTGTAATTCACTAGGATGATGATTTAACCTAAGCCTTTAGTCAATTGATAGTAACAGACTAAAATCTAAGCCCAGGGATGGTCAACTAAGAATGGTAGACATAAGCCAACTTATGATTAGGTAGAAGACAACTATGGGTCGATGCATGATAGTGGGTGGTCTATTCTCCTCTAGGATCAGCTAGGCCAAAGGGGTTGTTCCCTGAGGTTAGTTTACAAAATAATTGAAGAGGAATGTTTAGAAACAATTGATCTTGGGAATAAACCATACCCAATGCACTAGAAAATCCTCCTCATAATGTGTCCTAAACTTTAGTGTTTTGGTTTATTATGGTCAAGACCTAAAACCTCATTTAAGCATAAGGTGATTCATGTATGAGACCAAAGATATATCACATATTATCCACTATAGTAATTCGATCTAAGACTACACTTCATATATGACTATGATCATAATAGCAAAGCATATCTGTATAAAGATTTCACATAAGCTAGCTTTCCAAAGATATAATATTGCTAAAGCAATGGGTTAAATATGGCTAGCAGGACACCTAGTACTAAACAAATTTTAAATGATTTAATAATTTGTCTTTATATGTTTATTGGTGTGATGAATATTCATGAACATATTCAAATTGGTAACTTTATCATATATGGGTTAGAGTTGAACTTCAAACTCAAAAGTGTAAAACATATGCAATCCAAAAAAAGCACTTAACACATAAGGGCTGATAACAACAACAAGAACATAACATTCTGGAGCATACTTATATAATTCATTAACAAACTAATAAACTAATAAACTTACTATATTATGCTAAAAAAATACTTTGTGAAAGCTTTAGAAAAAAATTGCATCCTTCTATGATAATCAAGTAATAATAAACAATGCTCGAATTAGAAAATGTAATAGGTTGCATTCCCAAAAGCATATCTCAAATTCATGGAAATACTCAGAATATTGACAACCATAAATTAAGACATCTTCCTTCAATGAATTACAGAGATGTAGTTACAAAATGGAGTTGACACTCAGATTTATAATAATAAAAGCAAGCCCTAAGTCTTTGGCAAGATAAAGAGCACCTTTACAATATTACAGGTTGGTAGACTGATATGAGATAGTGTAACCAAAATATAAAGTTTTTTTCAAAAAATTAGGATTTAAGCATAGTAAAAAAAATAAAAAATATTGGGTTAGGATTAGGGAAAATTCGGAAAACGTTGCCACAAAAATTTAAAAAACCCTGATTTTTTACTAAAAATATTGCAAAATAGCCATAAACTGAAAATCTCCCAATTTTTTTTGTGATTATTTCAGTTTTTCAAAATTAAATCGCCACAAAATCACAATTTATTGGAAAAATTTTAGGAAAAACCTTCTGGCACAATTAGTAAAAAAGTTGAAGGACTCTCCTATGAATCCAAAATCAAAAGTACCATCTTAAACAACATTTAAGAAAATTGCAAGGACCCGAACAAAATGCCCTAGGAAATTTATTAGTCATATTATTGCTAAAAACTATTAGACATTACCTTGAGATTCTGCACAAATTACGTTGTGTTGTCAATGATGGTCATGAGCGGAAACGGGTAGAGTTTGCAGAAATACTATTATGAAACCCTACCAATGCTAATTTTTTTTTTTAAAGGAGACGAACTGAAACCAATCTCGCTATAGTTGGTACTTCAATCTATTCACAGTAAACGAAAAGTAGGTTTTCAACATTTCCTTCCAGTCGTGGGGCGAGAAATGTTTCACCGTCTGAAGTAGATTTATAACAAATCTTGGATGTGACGAAGCAACTCCATAGCAAGCAAATGTAGGTGGTGATCAAGTAGCTCCGTAGCATAATCAACAAGCATGAGGTGGGTTTACAAATAGCTGTCAACAGCTGTTAAAACTTGGGTTAAAAGAAATTGTTTCTACCCGTTGATGGTCATGATTTTTGGCAATCTTTTCTGGCGTCAGAAAAATTATACGGCATGAGACCACCTTCCCGGCTGCAAAATCATGTAAAATATAGCCTATCGGCTAAATGATTTGACATTGACGGTGAACATGTACAATCACATGTGTTATTTTTTATTTTAATTTCATTCAAAGGGTAAGTCTATCTAAAGTATAATTAAAATTATCTTTAAATATTTATTGACTAATATATTATCTTTTTAGGTTGAAATTTGTATTTGTGGACTTATTTCAGTTTAGTTTCAATTCGTAAAAATATGGTTTCAATTTAAATCTATTTATTTTCAATTAATTGTTATGTATTATTTTACATATTAATATTAAAATATTTGAATTATTTGTTAATTAAAGTATAAAAAGAATATTGTTCTTAGATAATCAATTGTCAATTACTGTATATTCTTATACAGATTAAAATAGAAACATAAACACATATTTCATTAATAAGAAATTTTAAAGAAACAAATACTAAAAGATAAAAATAATTGAATACCTCCAAATAAAAGTATAAGATGTGCCACTAGTCAATAGAATTCAAATAAAGATACCTTCAAATAAAATTCAATATAGTCTAAATGAAAGTATTGAAAAAAAATCTTAATGATTCAAAACAAAAAATACATGTGAAATGACTATGTAGTTCTTTTATGAGATGATACATACATAAATCATAATTAATTTGAATTAAAAATTAATAATAAATAAAATATGCAAAAAATAAAAATAAAAAATACCCACCCCATATATTAGTGTTAATAACTTATTTTAACAAATTATGAATTGATTTTTTTTATAGCTTAAATTATACATATAAAAAATCATTACTCATTAATAATAGTATACATTATAAAAAACATTTTATTAATAAATGCTTAAAATAGTATACAATATATAAAAGTGTATACATATAATTATATATATATATATATATATATATATATTCATGTAAACAAACAAATTAGTTTACACACAAATACACATACAAATATGTGAGTTTGTAAGCAAAGAGAGTCATCTAAATATTTGAAAATTTGCACATAATATTATTATTAACATTTGGTATGCACGCTTAAGAATTCAATGTTACTCTACCCTGTGTAGATGACCAAATCCTCCCTCTCCCAGCTTGCTCTCCTCGTGGAAATTTCTGGTTGCATCTACTAATGTTTCCAAATTAAATATTATTTGAAAATCTTCACTGATTACCGTCTCATTTTCCATGTGCTCATTTCCTGTATAGTAAAACCGAAAACTATATAAGAGTTTAAGAGATAAATTATTCAGATTATATAGCTGGTGGTCTTATGATTCATGAAGCAGGAAAATGGAGGACCTACAATTAAGGAGAATTCTAACTGCTAATAGGTTGAAATGTTTATGGTGTTAGGTTTTAATTTCATTTTCAAAGAACAAAACAATATTCTCAACAAAATTACTATAAACGTCAAAATTGTATAGAAACAAATAGTTTTAGTATGTTGTTAGGTGTTTAAAAATAAAATTATGAACAATTTCTAGTTTAAAATTAGAAAGGTAGAATATAAATAAGTTATAGATCGATTAATTTTACGAAGATATGTTATAAACACAATAATTATATGTAAGTAATATATAACAAATAGAGAATATATGAAGAGTTTAAATTATTAAGGAATGATATTTATAAGAAGAATCTCACATATGTAGTCAAGGATATATCATTTTCTAAATACATTGATGGAAAGAAGAATTTAATAAACTACAATGAATTTTCTTATAACGGATCTAAAATATTTTTATAAATGATGGTACAAAAAGCAAGAAAGAAAGCCCATTATTTGAAAATATTGTAAAAGTATGAGTCATGATGAGAAGTTTTGATTGAAAAAGAAGGGAAAATAGTAATATAAGTCTAAGCATAAATATCTTAGTAAGAAGAAGAAGTGGAGTCTTGTTAAGCGGGAATCTATATGTTGACTGAAGTAGGAGGGTGGTCTCGGTTTACGCTCTACTATTCTGAATAGACAAGTTTTTGTTGCTAAGCTTTACTGGCATTGGTGTACCAATCAGCACCAGTTATGGCCCCATATTCTCAACAATAAATATCTTAGAGGTGTTGCTTCTTTTGAGGTTCCTCGCTATCCTCTAGAGGGGAGTGGTTCTATGATTTGACATACTTTGAAAGTGGGGGATCATTTGATTAAACTTCTAGATCTGTCACTCGGGGTCACATGCTCTTTTTTGGTTAGATTCTTGGGATGGTCACCACCTATTCTCTCTGCTTTTCCTCATCTTCAACCCCTTTGTGATGTTTTTTTGTGGCTAGTTGGGACACTATTGAGCATTACAAGATTGTTGATCATTGTGGCTTTGTTATTACCTTTCGCTGGAAGCACCCTCCTGAGTGGCCACATGGGGGATCAGAGGGGGATAGGCATGAGCTGGCTCAACTTTTGGCTTCCCATGCTTGTAATTCTTTGAGGGGACCAAATATTTTGGCTTGGGATGGTTCTAATATGTCTGGGAAGTATTCTGTGTCTATTGGTTATAAGTAGCTGGGTAGGTAGTTGTTTGGGGATATCGAGGTCCCTTGGTGGAAGCAAGTTTGGCACAAGCTGTCATGGACCAAGTGCAATTTCTTCATGTGGTTAGTGGCTCAAAACCAATGTCTTACTTGGGATAATTTATGCAAGCGTGGTTTCTCAGACACCCTCAATATGTGTGTTGTGTCGTGATTATGAGGAGAGTGTCTCTCATATCTTCTTCCAATGTTTTTATGCTAGGGAGATTTGGCATTCTTGGTGGAGGGTGTGGAATACGCCTTATGGGCATGTTTCCTCGCTGACTGAGTTTGTGGATTGGTGGGGTAGGGCCCCTATTTCTACTTCCTTTCTTCAAGCTATTTGGGCTATTGGCCCATCCTTCATTATCTAAGATATTTGGTTGGAGAGGAATCGTAGGATTTTTTAGGAGGTGTTGTTGATGGCCCCTTGCTTGTGGTAGAAAATTTTGCATTCTCTTAGAGAAAATATTATGGTTGACTGTGATTTGACTAATCAGTGGCTCCTTGTGATGTTGGTTGTTTTAACCATCTTCATCTTCCTCCTTCACAATGGAAGCTCATGCACAACAAATGTAGAGATCCTACCCGGAAGGTGAATAGGAAAGGAAGATGGTCCCCTCCTCCTTAGGGAGTCTTAAAAATTAAAACAGATGGCTCTTCTCATGGAAATTTTGGTCATGCTAGTATTTGTGGTGTTGGTCACGATAACTCTAGAGATGTTCAGTTTATCTTCTTTGTTTATAAGGGGCTTCATACTAATAATTTAATGGAGGCTCAAGCTATTTTATTGGCTATGGAGTTTGGAAGCCAATTGGGGTGGTGTAGGATCATATGTGAATCTGATTCCCAGGAGGTGGTGAACTTGTTGAATAAGCAACATTTATATGATGTTAGTTGGCATTTGGCTTTGATTGTTGAACAAAATTTTCAACCTTTGTGCTTCTCTAGAGTTTGTTACTTTCACTCATATTCCTAGAGAGTGGAATAGTGTTGTTGATTGTTTGTCTAAATGGGCTTCTGAGCATATTCATGATTGAAATTTGGTGGATCAGGGTCAGTTACCCCCAAATTTGTCTCAACATTTGAACCACTTGGTGAAACTTGATAGGGCTATGTAATAGCCTTGCTTTGTACTTTCTCTTGTTTTAATAAATTTTTACCCCTCTTTTATGTTATAAAATATAAGTCTAAGCAATAAAATAATAGAAGATTGTAAGATGGACAAGCATAGTTTTGTGACCATTTCCTTTCAAAAGAAATAAAAATAAGTAATGGAGGCAAGTTCTGAACTAAAACTATAATCTCACAATCAATATACATTTTGGATCTTTTATAAAAGTTTAAAATTCTTGAATGCAAGCCTATTTCTACTCCCCCCAAAATCTTTAGATAAATCTTATCAAGAGTGTACTTTCAAGATAGTAGATGCCACTTAATTAGATAGCTTGTGGGTAGTTTGGTTTACCTAATCCATTACATATTAGAAATTTGTTTTGCAATCAATTTACTATCTAGATTCATGCAAGAACCTAGACAAGGTCACTAGTTAGAAACCAAAAAAATTATGATACATTTGTAGAACAACTCACTTTGGTTAGAAGTCCCCAATTTCATGGTTTGGCTTTACGAATTTAGATTGGAGTGATGATATAGGTGATAGGAAACCCACTAGTAATGTTATTTAGTTTGGATTAGGCCCCATTAAATGGAGTAGAAAAGACAAACAACAACATCATTGTCTTCATGTGAAGTAGAATGTAGAGAAATAAATGGAGAGTATTTTGAATTCAAAGTCTATTGGATGAGTTTGATTTTGCACAATATTTCAATACTATTTTGTATTTTAATAATTAAAGTACATTAAAAGTTGGAAACAATTCAATTTTCCATGCTAAAACAAAGCATATTGAGATTGATGTTTATTAAAATTAATATCTTGTTTAAGAAAAACATTATCAATCTCTAATTTTGTCTCAGAAAAAAAATGGATATATTTATAAAAATATGATAGAAACAAAAATTTAAATTTGTGATGAATTTTTGATATTATAAAGGTGAACATTAAAGAGGGATAGCAACAAAATATTCTCCTCTTTTTTGTACCTCATGAATATTGATCTAAACAATCTTAAAGGAGAATGTTAAGATTAGACAGTTATGTTTAGTTTCTAATTACAGGGCAATTATGTCCAATTAGGTAGAAGTTAGTTTTATGTCTTCATGTATAAATAATTCTTAGTTTTATGTATTCATGTATAAATAATTATTTCTCATCTTTGATCAATACAAGAAATATTTTGGTGTGTCTCTTTATTTCAATGGGTAGATGATCTACAAATCATCATTATATTTATTTATTTTGTAAATGTTTGATACCTTCAATATGGATGCAATATGCCACTTCCTCAACGGATGAACCAACAATATCATTCTTACTTTGATCAAATACAACATTTAAATGGATCTCTCATGTGTAAAAACATATTTTCTCCTTTTATTTACTAGCATTGTTTGTATTGGAGGATTCTACTTATTGCTAGAAAAATCTCCTTAAAATATAGGAGCTAAAACATTAACTTTTCATTTTGAATTTTTATGTAATGTATCTAGGGGTTATTTGTTTAGTAAGAGTCCATTTCCATGAGTGCAAATTTAAGCTTAGTATTGAATTATCTATAAAAGTTTGATCCTATGATAAATTCATTTATTGGTCATAAATTCATATTCTTTTTATTCCTAGGAATGATAAATGCTAGCCATTGTTTTTACATACTTATAAATTTGTCCACTAATAAATCAATAAATACAATGAATCGTGATATTCACATCTCACATATGTGATATAATGAAGTCCATACTATTTTATTTGAAAAGATTAAAACTTGAATATAAGAAACATTCCATAATTATGTCATGGTGCTCTACCAATAAACAACTAGTCTTCTTTGTAATTAAAACACTTAAATAGGGGAGAGGACCCAGTAGTTGAGCATGTTTCAATAGTTGTGATAGTATTTGTTTATATAATGCTCCATAGTTGTAACTTGAATACCCATAATTAAACAAAATGTTTTCTTTTGATCTAAAAAGCAACCAATCATGTGATGCCACATCAGCGCTCAACTACCCATGTTGTGAATGCACAAGTATTGGTCTCACTTTTTTTTTGGGCCTTTTTGGACACCTTGACAAAAAGCATGCTGATGTGGCATCATATTTGATGATGTGGCCCTAAAATGAAAGTTATAAGTAGGGGACTTGCCAAATAAGCTACTGTAAAAAATTGGGAGTGATTTGAAATTTCCATGTAGGATTTTGAGAAGCGCGAAGTTAAGGTGCACAACTACTGAATCCTCTCCCCTAAACTCATTCTAATTTAAACGTGATTCATTTCTCCAAAAATTAATGAACAACTAATATTATATTATTTCGATAAGTAAAACTTTTGTGAGCTTCAACTAGGTCTCCGGTACACATAGTAACTATCCTAGACATCTATAAAAGTATATAAGATTTCGATTAAGAACAAGTACTATAAAATTACTGTACACTAGTTTCCTCCAACCAATGGGTTCTCTAGGTTCTGAACAAAGAAGTTTAAGCAGATGACAATTTTTAAGCTTTTTGTAATGGTCGCCGTTGCAGACGCTTTTTGCTGCCTTGCATGGGCTTAGATGGGGATTAGTGAAAAAAATAATAAAGCAAAAAAGGAGGAAAAAAGAATCTGGAAAAGGAGTTTTAGCATAAGAGATGAGAGATGTGTACTGCTGATAATGGCAAACAACATCATTACAATCAAGATTCGATTGTAGAATGGGTCCAACCACAATTGAATAACTTCAAAAATGGATCATAAAATCCATGAGAAGATTCGGACCAATACGGGGAAATAAAGTACATAGGAAATTTGGCTTTTGGTTTTGGTCTTAAATGTTTTGAATTTGATTGAGGAACTGTGGCATCACCACAAGAAAACTGACATGTATGTGGTGTGTATTCTATCTATGGTGATATTTATATTCTTCTGTTTGTCTTGCCTGATATTTAGATTCTTGTGTTCTTACAGTGATATTTTCATTGAAAAGGGATGGGGTTACTTTTGATTTTTGTTTTTCCCTTTTGCTCAGCCTTTCCTTTTTTGATTTGATACTTTGGATCTTTAATCTATTGAATTGTTTAAAAAAAT
>VDFB02240914.1:0-14333 GCA_007258455.2 Sequoia sempervirens
CAGAAGATTGGGAGATGACATGAAAAAAGAATGTAGTTAATTTCTACTGTGCCTAGGTTTACCGATTGAACGAGATGGCTACTCATAAAGGAAACTTGTAATAGCCTATTTTATTGGTTTCTAGCAAAGAGAAATGGCAGAACAAGGCTTCTAGGTTTTATTCCACCTACAGGGAATAAGGGTGACGTAGGAAAGTAAGAGATCCAACTCAGTTATTGTTTCTAGGTGTGAAACTTGGCTGGTTCGAGTAGCTGTTGCTTCCAAACCCTAAGTATAATATTTTCCTTTTTATTTCTAGAATGAGCCGACGCTGGACATAGGAAAAGTTTCCTTAATATGTTGTTAGAGGTGGTAGCACTGCAGTTATGCTAGGTTACAGACCGAATGACATATTAGCACTTAGGGGAGAGGGGTCTATAGTGGAACATCTTAACTTCGTGTTCCTCAAAATCTTATGTGAAAATTTCAAATCACTCCCCATTTTGTATAGCAGTTTATTTGGCAACTTGCATGTTTCTATATTTCATTTTAGGGTCACATCATCAAATATGATGCCACATCAACGTGCTTTTTGTTGAGGTATCCAAAAAGGGTAAAAAAAAAAAGTGAGACCGATAGTGATGCACTAAGTCATGTTTTATTGGTGCATTGATGTGGCATCACATGATTTGTCAGTTTGTGTATTTTATGGATAAAAAGTGTTTTGCAATTAGATATTAATATGCGCCACTATGGGGCCTACTAAGGACTACTTCTATCCCCACTATTGAGCCCCGCTCCACTATGGGCCTCTCTCCCCTAATGTGTCTTATTATATCTTTAACATCATGGATATAGTCTATTGACTACTGCTATGTTTGGATATACTCTTGTTTGTATAATAAGAGATTTGTGGAAGAGGAGTAAGTGCCAGAATAACTGGTGTCATGGGGAGGGTGAAAATCATAGGCCATTGTTTAATAAACAATTTGTTTTTTGGTTGATGAGTTTTAGGTTTGATAAGCCCACAAGCCCTCAGAAAAATATTTGAATAAACTTCACTAATAATTTGTCCTCAACAACAAAGGGAATGAGCAGAAAATTTGAACATGCACACCTCCAAATTGGTTTCCAAATGAAAAAGACAGCGGTGTTTTGAAGGTCTACATGTGTTTATTGAGTATAGTTTTTCTCTAGAGATTAGCTATAATTAAATTCCAGTTGATCTTGAAATTTTTTATGGTTCTTGATATCATTTCAAGTGGTTTTAAAGATTGTGCTTCGTGAAAGGAGGATTAAAAGGAATTGGCTGCAACTTCTTTCTTCTTCTTTTTTTTTCGGAGAATAGAATAATTTTTTAGTTTTAAGGCTTTTCAAGGGTTTGGAATGGTGTTATTAGATATGTTTGATTTCAAATGGTAAATCTGGGATAATTTTCTTGAAGCATTAAAATTTGAATAGAATCTACCAGGAAATATTCATTCATTTTTGTAAAAAGATATTTGACGAAATACTTTAAGGAAATGTTAAATCTCTCACTTTCTTTGAGTCAAATGATTTTTATTTAAGGAGGATAATCATTCATTTGCAACATATTAGAATTCATAAATGAATATGTGGTCATTTACATGCATCCCCTATTAGTGGTAACTTGGAGCTAAATGACTTTGCAAGAGAAGAGGCAACCTCAAATTAGGTTTATGAGTATTGTAAGATTTGAAGTAGTTTATATATCTTTCTTGAGATGTGTCAATCAAGTAATCTATCTTCTTACTACAAGTGCTTGGGAAAGTGCATTCCAAAACATTAAATCAATTGTTGAGTATCTTGTAGATGAGTTTATCAATTTTACCAATCGATCTTCAAATAGTTATGCTTGGACTTTTGAGGCTATCTTTGGTACACTTGATGAGGCCTCTAGAGACTCATCCAAGAAATCAAATAGATAAAGTGTAACAAGATCTACTAGAGGTTGGTGGCATCGAAGAATAGAGGAATTTCCATCATCTCAAGTCAACTTCTCATGTTGAGATGAAGCTTTTCTTGAGAAGCATTTTTTATTTCTTTCTTGTTTTTCCTTGTTGATGCTGATGGATTTCAATGATACACATACTGTGAATTTTGATTATTGGAGATAGGTAAGGGATTTGGTGTTGAACTCAATATGAATTATTGTCTAATGAGTTTACAAGACTATGATCAATAATTATACCCTTACAATGGTCATTGGAAAATTGATGGAGCCCTATGCTTGCAAAGATTAGTATGTATTTTTTCAAATAATTCAATCTAATCAGTGTTTCAAGAGTTCAAAAAACTGGTAATCCAAGAACTTAGGAATTTATCTTGAAGCTACACCCTTCTGAGGATCTTGAGGCAGCTTGATGGAGTTCCACTTGATTTAGGATTTATTTCTTCAAGGAACAACTTCTCAAGAATGTATATTTATTTTATAAACAACAAGTTTTGATATGAAAACTTTGACAGGGGGTCGGGTGTGGGGAGGGGGGGTGGGGGTGGGGGGCGCGGGGGGTTTCCTTTGGAAAGGTAATTTTGTGGTTTCAAGAACAATATAATAAGGGGAAATATTAGCATAATTAGTTGTTGTATTAAATTATTTATGCTATCATCGAATTTTTGGTTATGATGAGGCTTATGATGTGGTTTCTAAACTATTTTCTCTTGTATAAATATTATATTTTTCATCAAAATAATATTATATAGCTTTCTCCCTTTTTTTAATGAGGTGATAGTATTATGGAATACAGATTAAGGTAGTTGTTTATTGTAAAATTGATAAAATATGGTAACAACATTGATAGGGGCCACATTACCTGGGAGGAATTCGTAAATATATTAGGTTTTAAGAAATTGAGTGATTTCTTTTACAAATGGGGTTATATGTAGAGATTACTATTTAAAAAGGAAGAACCTAGTGGGTGGGTGCATGAAGTTGGGTTACACTTTTGTGGCCAACTCCAAAAAAAAATTGAAAATGACATAACGCGAGTGCGTTATAACACGCTCACATTATGTCATTTGAAAAGCAAAAAAAAAGAGTGAAAGTGATTCATTTTATCTTGTCTATTTTTCTGCTCTGCCTGTGGCCAAAAAACCTCATTTTCGCGCTCGTGTTCTAAGAGGAGGCATTCTACAAAATAAATAAAAAATAGCTAATTTTCCTTTGCAAAGATTGTGCCACAATGACGAAGAGGTGCAGCAGGTAAGTATTGTTTGCTATTTGTTTTGAATTTCTTAATTTCAAATTGATTTTGTTTGCTTTAGGTTAGATTTTATTGTATTTTTTTTAATTTGTAGGAGATGTAAATGATCCCGCAAATCCTCAAAATCCTCAATAAGAAGAACAGGAAAATCCTCCTCAACAAAATCAACCTCCCCCACCAATCACTCAACACCCTCCTGGCACTCAACAAAATTTGAGAAGTGAAATTGAGAACAAAAAAAAAAAATTGAGGATCTTATCAGTAGGTTGATTGATCCAAATGCTTCAACCACAAAAAGAATGGCACTAAAATTCAATGAAAGAGATGTTAAAAAATGTAGATTCAATAACCCAACAAATAATTAGGATGGCAAGATAGAGGTAGGTAGCTAGGGCATATTATGCAGATAAACTATCATATAAACAAGTAAAATGATTTAAAATTATTAAAGGTGATTTGTGCTCTTTATTCATTAACCCTAGAACAAAATCAAAATCTTAGCCTCAATGCGAAGAGGTTTCCTATTCATTGGTGCCACCACTAAGAGATTAGGAACTATTTTTATGATAGGTGGTTGGGTCTTTGATTACCACCATGCAACAATTGTGAAGTCCCCCAATATTTTCTTAGGAAACTATACAATGAGTTTGTATTGAACCAAATCCCAAATTATTTTGATATGAGGGAGTTCCAGGGGAGAGGTGGGGGGTCAGCTCAGGATAGGCCCAGTGCATAGCTAGATCCTACACAAGGGAGACAACCTCTTGCTAGGCCACCTCGTGAGCACATTGTTATGCCTGTCATTGCAAGGAGAGTGCCAATGTAGAGACATTGTAGGCGATCAACACTTTGACCCGGAGTGTCATCCATCATACTAGCCCTATTGTACAATGCCATCCAAGGGATTCTTCAGGTGGTGGCCTTCGAACCCATGTGTGTCAATCTTGCGGGGTGACTTGTTCATATGACCCCACCGACACTCAGGAGGCTGCTATGCAGGATCTGTATCTTTGCTATGAGGATTTGTATGCTGCTACGAGGATGGGGAGGATGGCTGAAATTTTGCATCATGCATATGGCATTGATAGTCAAGTAAAAGTCAACAGGTTCATTGAATTTAATTTATTAAATTTTGATTCTTAAATGCAAGATTAACTAATTTAGTTTTATTATTTTAATAAAATTGTAGGGTCACAGTGTGGAGACTGGATACACTGGTCCTCCACCTACTTATTTTTGCAATCCACCTATCAGTGGGGTATGCAACTAGTAAATAATTATAAATTTATTACATGTTAATAGCATTGTTTTATGAATGGTATTTTAATATGTGATTTTGGATGTTGAACAGGCTAATATTGGAGGTTTCAATTAAACACCTCCTAGTGCCCATGGATTTACTCAAATGTACACAGAGGTAATAGAATAAATAAAACTTAACTAATGAATTCTACTTAATAGATTTGTGTAGTTTATATTCATATTGTTGGTTACTTTGCATTACACATCATTCAAACTCAAAGCATTACTTCAAATTCCATAACTAATAACTAGATGTTGATAGATGACAAAATTTCAATTGTACAATATAGTTGTTTAGAAAGTCATCATAAGCAACACGATGCAATTACTTCACATGGAGGAATGTGCTTGCAAAGGTGCACCAACACAACAAACTATGGATGCTTGGAAAAACTCTATGAAACCATAATAGTAAGCAATAGCATAGACAAGGAAGATAGTGATGCAAAGCATCATATAAAAACACTCAATCATCAGGGTACATCTAATGTAGAGCATCCAACAAACACCATCAACATCATTTCTTCAAGGGATTTAAATACCAAATAGAATCAGGAGAAGATCAAATATAATTTCATCAGAAATATACTTTTCATTCAACCAAAATCCACTCAAATTCTCTTAGCCATTCCATAGGCCATCATTCATTATTCCACTAATCAGTATTCCAATTGACTCATTCAAATAAAAATCCATATTAAAGAAAACTTTGACTTAATCAATAAGATTCACATCATTCTCAGCCACCATAAAAACAACATAAACCTAATTATTGAGACTTGAACAATTCATCCTTTGATTTATTCACCAAGGCAACAAATCAACTAAACCATATCTCACTGTTATCAGTCCATTATCAAGTACTGTACTCACCATATTTTGACTGCAGTAGTCTATTTACAGGTTACAAACTCTTGCTACAATAAAATATTGATTATCATCTTGTGGTTAATAACCAATTTTCTCAAAAGGCTTCATAATACTCACCCATCCAACCATCAAAGTCACCAAACCTATCTTATACACATAAACCAAATTTAGTAATATCAATCATATCATTATTTTGATAGTAACCAAGCACTCAATATCATCCTTTCCACTGTTTAAACAAACATCTTTGTTTTGATAAGACAATATCATATTCCTCTATTAGGTCTGTCAACCATTGAATCGGGTAGTTACATTCCTATCTCAAAGCTTATTAAAAAACTCAATGCACATTTTTGAAACACTTTCTAGCACATCACAACATATCAAAGTTCTTAGATGTTTAACATAAAGAAAATCTTCATATTTCATACTGTCCTCTAAAGAAAGGCTAGTAGATTAGGCTTGTTTTACAAAGGAGACCCCTTCAAAACCATTCCAAATCACTCAAAGCCTCAAAAAAGTCATCAAGCATGTCTTATAACTCAAGATTTCACCATTTATAGGGATTGAAAACCATGAAAATGTTCTGATCCAATTAACCCTCATTATAGGGTGTAAAAGCATAAATCAAGGAGGGTTTTGTCAAAAATACTCTTGCAAACCTCTATTTCTCTGGCCACCACCTGTAACATGATTTCTATGTCTACCAAGACCTTCTACATCATTTCCAAGCCTCTACAAGCTTTATTTATTCATGACCCATGACTGTAGCATCACTTTGTGTAGGAAAATCCTCTATTTTCCAATGTAGCAGCAACTCCACCATGGTATTCTTGCTTTTCCTTTCACTTACAATCATCAAAAATGAAAAAATCCCTAAAATTAACCTACTCCACCAATTTAATTGACCTACATTGGTGGAGTAGTGAAGAAAAACCCTACTGGACTCTCAAACTTACTTCTAAAAGGACTCTATTAGGCACTGAAAACTACCTCTTATTCTTTTGTTTCCTAAAATAACCAAGTACAACTCTTGAAATTGGAAACTAACTCCTCTTTACATGTATTCACACTATGATTTAACTTTGGGTGTTCCTAAATTACCAACACAAGAAAACAAAACAATGGAGTAATGTTGCAAACTCAGAAATAGGAATTTTTATTTCAAAATCTAATTACAAGAACACAAACTTATACTTTTTCTAGCCTTTACATGCCTTTTAAAGATATTTCCTTTTCCATAACTTCCTTCCATCGGTTGAAACTACTCCTTTTAACCCTTAATATGCCTGATTTCCTTGTTTTGTCAATTTAACAACTTTTAACAATATTACATTATTGCATTGTTTGCATTTTCCCACTTTGACCACCTAGAACTTACCCATAACCTTAAATACATTCAAATAAGACCTCATATGACCTTGAACATGCTTTACATCATTTTTCCATGACCTTTTGTGATTGAATCAATACAAATTTGAAAACTCATCCCTTTTGCAAAATTGAAATGTATTTGATGACCTAGGTGCTCCTACACCAACATCTGACCCAATTGAATCATGAGAAGATCAAATTGAATAAGAAACTAAAATTTCTTTCTCTTTTCATCAAAAATCACATTGTTTCATTTGTAAACCACAAGGCAACAACAAGCCAACTCATTTCAATACTTCTTCTTATCATCCTCAAGCTTCAAACATCTTATTTATCAACAAAAATGACTGATCCATGCACAAGAAACCTAATTAGAGTCACTAAAGAATCCAGTCTTTCATCATTCACCGAGGCACCCTTCCACTCAATTTTCTTTACCTAGGAAAAATAACCAAGAACCAATCTTTCATGTTACAACCTATATCCATCAAATCCCAACACACCTTTTTCATCATCAATTTATCTAAATTCAAAGCAAAAAGCTGATAAAGAGCGCCGAATCTTTCAATTCCTTAAACAACTCACCAAATTTTCACTTTTACCAACTAGTTCCTCAAGACCAAGATACTACAATCAACCATTTACACCTCAATCATTTCATCTAACTTCCAATTCATTACTCACATCATGTTTTTGAATGAAACAAACCTAGTTCATATCCACATAATACTGATTTATCAAATTCATAAGTTCTTATGTAGTCAAATTACTATTTCCACCTAGGGACATATTGCGACAACATATCAAATCATCATGTTTTGCCTCAAGGCATTCACCAAACCATTCACACACCTTTTATATCTTCATGTTGATGGTTCTATGCCAAAATAAACATTTAAATCTCTATATTTACAGAATTACACACTTTTACAGTCTTACCACCATTTTGTTTGTAGGTCACATATCCCTTAATCTCGTGATTCCTTTCCTTTCACTTTGTATATCCACATTCCCAATGTACATTCAGGAGCCTTTTTTAACACATCATAACATCTCAAAAGTTCTCAATATCTTGTCATAAAGAAATCACTAGATTCTTGAATTGTTCGTTGGAAAGGGCTACTAATTTAGGCCTAAATTACAAATAAAGTGCTCATAGTTTATCACCAAAATACCAAAGGACTGAAAATAGTCATTCATCATGTTACAAAACTGAAGAATCAAACATTTGTAGTGACAAAAAGGCTCCATAAATCACTATTTCAAAAAACCCCTATTCTATGTACAAATCAAGCCCTCCAAAGGAGGGCTTATTGCATAAGGTACTTACAAACCTTAAATACTCCTGCCACCACCACAAACACCATGGGAATAGCCTACATAAGCTTTATAAATGATGTAGAGTGGTATGGAAGGAAAACTCACAATCACAAATGGAAAAGTCACTCCACTAAATGCTTCTCTTAAATACTCTTATGAGGAGTCCTAAACTCCACTATTATTTAAGAGATCAACCCCACACACCTAGGGTTCACAACTCAAACCACTCACAAACCTTGAAAATATTTGGATCATGTATCATTAAGTCAAAACAAGGTTTAACAACCCTCTAGCACTTAGGTTTCAACAAACACCCATCACTATGGTGACTTAGACCTCACTCTCGCTTAAGGCTTGCAACCCTTTCCCAGTAGGATAGTCATAATAAAAAACACAAGGAATACTATTAAGACACAAAACCTATGGATTCATACCCCTAATATGGACCCCTACAAGGTTCCAAAACCCTTCCTCTTGAATATCAAAACATCACTCACAATGGCCCTTTCTACTGCTGCTCTAAAAGTCCTAATTCACAGACCTACACATAGGTCTTGACTATCTAGGCTCTCCCCTTCACCCAAAGCCCAAATTCAGACTCCTATAGGTTCTCCACACCTGTTTCCACTATTCCTAAGTTCCTCTTAAATAGATTCTCCAAAATCAAGCAAAAACTCATTTTTTTTGCTTTTCAATTATGCTTGCCACATAGAGATGTCAAGCCAAAATTCATGCACAACTTCCAACAATGAGCCTTCCATTCTACAAAACATTGAGGATGTGATAGTACAACCTTATATCTTCCATCCCACCAAGATTTAGCAATTTTTCAACATGGGAGTGGAAGAAATATACATTTTTCACCCAAAACCTTGATTTTAAGGGTTTTCAGACCACCCAATAGAGAAATTGGAATATCTCCCTTGATACTCAATGAAATATCACCACTCCAATTCCAAAGGAAATATTATTTAATTAACTATCCAACCATTATGAGCTTGGAGCATGAAAGTGAACATACAGTCTGTACCAAGTACAGGATCAACAAATTCTTCAGAAAAACACGGGAAAAATACAAACTTCTTATTGAAACTTCTTGAAAACATTAACATCAACCTTGCCTTGACCAAGAGAGGCATATTTGAAGTCTTAAAAACTCCCTCAAACTTCTTGCAACTATCTTTTGAAAAGAGAAATGTTGGAAAACAACTAATCTCATGCTTTGACTTCTAATTGCCTAGTTAAGGCAATGTGAGCAACTTCTACCAACTTGACCACAAAGAGCCTTCCAAAATGTGTCAAAGGAATTTAAAACCTTGTCAAAAAGTAAGGTGACTCCCCTCAAGTTTCTAGATACAACAAGGCATCCTTTTCCTTATTTTTCCAAGATGCACTAGACTTACAAAGGAGGATGGAGACCTTATTGTACAAAGAAGTTGGTCACCAAGACCAAAAACTCAACCAAAAACCTAGAAGACCTACTAAAAAGCATTGAAATGGTCCATAAGGCCTTATTCCATCCATAAACCAAGGAAAAAAACATGACAAATTATTCTAGGTCCCTTAGACCCATGGGTGCTCCTGCACCATACTCCCAAGCAAGAAAAAGATCTCAAGTCCTCTTTGAGATCAGGTCTTCTACAGTAGTTCCATGATGTTTAATATCATTTTCTAACATCCATGTTGCATCCTCTTTAGGTATACCTTTCCATTTGACTAGGTATTCCTTGTAAACCTTCCTTCTAGTCTTCTTTGTCTCCTTGGTGTCTAGGATGCATTCAAGAGTCATAGGTTGGTTGGGGGGTAGTTCCTTCAACCAATCTTCATCCTCCATTGTTGTTCTACCTGCTTCATCACCTGCATTCACAAAAGATTTGAAAGGATACAAGTCAAAAATGTTGAAGATAGGAGAGATTGCCACCCTAGGAGGTAGCTCTATTTCATAAGCATTTTGGCCAAACTTGTGGACCACCTTGCAAGGCCCTATCTTCTTCATCATGAGTTTGGTATACTTTCCTTTTGGAAGTCTCTCCTTCTTCAAGTGAGCCATCACCAAGTCTCCAACCTTGAATTGGGCATTCATCTTCTTTAAATCTACCTTTTCCTTATACTTCTCAACATTCTTTTGAAGATTTTCCTTCACTTGTTGATGAATATCACTTATTGTAACAACAAAGTCCTCACCTTGAGAACTTATCTTAGCAACTCCTTGTAGATCTCTTAGTTCATAGAACCCTCTAGGGTGCATGCCATAGACTACTTCAAAAGGTCTTCTACCAATGCTACTATTCATGGAGTCATTATATGCAAATTTATCCTAATGTAAAATTAGATCCCAAGCTTGTCCATGCTCCTTGGTAAGGACTCTTAAGAGGTTTCCCAATGATCTATTCACCACTTCAGTTTGTCCATCTATTTGTGGTTGGTTTGCTCAACTAAAGGATAGTTTTTTTCCAAGTTTCTTCCACAAGGTCCTCCAAAAGTGACGAATGAATTTAGAATCCCTGTCAGAAACAATGCTTAAGGCAGTCCATGTATCCTAACAACCTCCTTAAAGAAGAGACCTGCTATATGAGATGCATCATAGGTGCATTTGCAAGGAAGAAAATGTTCCATCTTACTAAATATATTAACTACCACAAAGATACTACCAAAACCTCTTTGGGTTCTAGGCAACCCCAAGACAAAGTCCATGCTTACACACTCCCAAGGCCTATTGGGAATGGGTAGTGGTTGATAGATTCTTGCATTTGATGAAGTTCCCTTTTCCCTTTGACATATTATGCAACCTTCCACATACCTTCTCAGATCCACCTACAACTTTGGCCAATAATAAAATCTCCTAACTTGTTCCAACATCTTGTCAAGGCCATAGTGACCTCTAAGACTCCCACTGTGTTTCTCCTTTATGATATTCTCACTCATTGAGCGTTTATGCACAAAAAATTGGCTTCCCTTGAAGAGAAAACCATTTTTCAATAAAAATTCAAAGAATTCACCATGAATATAATTCAAATGCTGCTCACAAACATTGTATACCTCCTTGAAATCTGAATCTTCATGATACATATCCTTTAATGCTCCAACCCCCATGCTTTGCAGTTGGATCTCTTGCACTACAAGTGC
The DNA here is from genome assembly GCA_007258455.2 of Sequoia sempervirens. Lineage (NCBI taxonomy): Eukaryota > Viridiplantae > Streptophyta > Pinopsida > Cupressales > Cupressaceae > Sequoia > Sequoia sempervirens. Next base: position 11,196 of record VDFB02240914.1, read on the forward strand.
CCTTCTATTGAGAGCATTTGCCACCTTTTTTTCTTGGCCCTTCTTATGCTTTATTGTGAAATTGTAGGCTTGCAAAGACTCTACCCACTTCATGTGCCTATGAAGAATCTAAGTGCCAACTTCATCATCAAACTTGAACTGCTTGCAGGGAAGCTAGAGGTACTGCCAACATGCCTTTCATATCCAATTAGATCCATTTAGGATGGTATTCAATCTTCACACTACCCGATTTCAAGAATTTGCTTTGGTGAGGCCTAATTCCTAGTAGCCCTTACCAGTCACTTTTCTGCCTTTCTTGCTTAAAATTTTCAAACAACCTATCAAATAAACTTCACTTCTAGACACCCTTTTTGGGCCTTTAAATGTTTCATAGGGTGTCAGACCCCTGTCTCCTCCGTACAGTGGATTCCTACAATCAAGGGTAGAAAGGGCTATTAGGCCTAATTCTTAGGGTTTCAATGTTCTCCTGCTAATTTCTCACATACATGGATTGGTCAAGTCTCAATCCTTCTATTTTCCTTGTGTTAGGTCATGTCCCACCTGGAACTGTACTTTTTCCGTACAGTACTTCCTTCCCCTGCCTAAGTTCTTCACTTTTCTCAATCAAACTCTTAACCGGACTGTCCTAGCTCGCCTAGGGTTTGAGTTTAAAAATACTTGCTTGGCTCTTTGGGATTCCTACTACTAAATATTTACAGTTGTTTGGCTCCCCTTCCATATTCAACTAATCTCAGGAAGATCCTATGGTCAGTGTTTATGGGGGAGCCATTCTAAGTCTAACTGCTCAAAATAGAGAAAACAAACCCTCTACAATCTAATTTATGTATTCAAAACAACAAATCTACTCTAAGCAACCTGAATGCAAAATGAAAGTCACTCTAAACTATCCTATGAACACAGATATTGTGCTAAATCAGTATTTACAATGCCTTTGATACCACTATTTCTCAAAGTACTCTGGAAAACACAGAATTCTGCAATCCTTTCTTCTATTCCACACAACAAAACTTGATTACAACAAAATCTGACTGCTTTCTACGAGCCACACACCTACATAGATGCCTTTTCCATCTTTTAAGGGAAGTTGATCGATCCCATACTCCTAATTTTTAGGGAATCCAATCCAACTAAGTTGCATGCAACCTAACAATGTTGTCATGCAACTTTGCAACATTCTTGCAACTTTTCCATCATCCTACATCTTAGGACCTTAATCTCCTTGATTCCGAGCCAACAACTCCCCTAACTGCCTCTTGGCATCTTCTAACAACTTAGATGTGATTAGCACACATTTAATGCTTTACATTCTAACATAAGCTGTCTAAGGCTAATTAAAGCAACATTTAACATCAATGACTAACTAAGATGACTTTAGTCCTAGTGACTAACTCATCACACACAAACAAGACCTTCTAAGGTCCAAATAAACACACTATATCCTGACTTGGCTAAGGTCAGGTACAAGCCAAAATTGATGACAAACAAAATGGAGGTTAGCCTAGGTGCTCCTGCACCATCCTCCCCAAAACAAAAGATTTCAATCCACCCTTGGATTGAGCAAGTTGAGATCAATGCCCAACTTCTTGAACTCTAATTCCTTGATCCACACTGCATTAGCATCAGGTTGACCATGCCTTTTAATCAGATGTTCTTTGTATTCTTTGGTCCTAGTCTTCTTGTAGACCCTGGTATCCAATATCTTGTCAGCTTGTTTGACTGTAACAGTAGGAAATTTAAGTTCTTCCACATCTTGGATGACTTCATGGAGGGTCTGATCCATATTTGGTGGTGGTCCTTTATAATGCACCAAATCTGCAACATTGAAAATAGGGGACCGTCCACTGTCATCTGGTAGCTATACCTTAAATGCATTGTTTCCATATTTTGCTAGGATTGGACAGGGACCTATTCTCTTCATTTGCAACTTATGAGGAACTCCTTTCTGCAGTCTAGACTTGTTTAAATGCACCATTACTAAATCTCCAACATGGAACTGCACTTCTCTTCTATGCTCATCCACCTTAGTCTTATGTTTCATGGTGTTTTCTGCCAATGTCTTTCTGACTGTATCATGAATCTCCTGCATTGCATAGGCAAAATCATCAACATATCCACTTCCCTTGACTCCATCCTTCAACTCTCTCAGCTCATAGATTCCTCTAGGATGTAGTCCATAGACAATTTCAAAGGGACTCTTCCCTGTTGATCTATTGACAGTATCATTATAGGCATATTCAGCTTGCCCAATCATCTGATCCCATTGTTGACCATACTCCTTGGTCAAGCATCTTAAGAGATTTCCAAGTGTCCTATTTACAACTTCGGTCCGACCATCAGTTTGGGGATGGTATGCAGATCCAAAAGATAGATTAGTGCCCAATCTTTGCCAAAGAGTCTTCCAAAAATGACTCATGAACTTAGTGTCTCTGTCTGATACAATACTGATTGGTAATCCATGAATCCTTACTATCTCTTTGAAGAAAAGAGAGGCTATTTGACTGGCATCATTGGTTGTTTTACATGGCACAAAGTGAGCCATTTTGCTGAATCTGTCCACAACCACATAAACACTGTCCATGCCTTGCCTTGTCTTGGGTAACCCAACTACAAAGTCCATACTCAAGCATTCCCATGGCCTAGTAGGAATAGGTAGTGGTTGGTATAGGCCTGCATTTGAAGAAGCACCTTTGGCCTTTTGACACACTATACAACTCTCCACATACCTCCTAACATCTAGGTTCATCCTTGGCCAATAGTAAAACCTTTGGACAAGTTCTTGAGTCTTGGTGATCCCAAAATGACCACTCAATGCACCATTATGCTTTTCTTGTATTAAGTTTTCCCTAATAGAACCTCTAGGAACACATAGTTGATTTCCTTTAAACAAGAGATCACTTTGCAAGGTATATTCAACATATTTGCTATGGAAATGATTCTTGTATTCAACACATACCTTATAAATGTCTGCAAAGTCTTCATCATTTGCATATAGATCTTTGAAGTGATCTATTCCCATGCTCAGCTAAATCTCTCTTGAATTTGGCAAGGGACTCTTACGCTCCAAGGCATCTTCCACCTTATTGAGGCTCCTTTCTTGTGCTTGATATTGAAGGTGTAAGCACAGAGTACTCCACCATT
>VDFB02240917.1:0-26065 GCA_007258455.2 Sequoia sempervirens
GAGCCGGCATTTAATTGACTCAATCCCATCATTGGACCGCTCAATGGTCCCCTTCCAATCCTTTCTGCTGGTCAGGTATCTATCTATTATTGCCAAATATGTAGCCGCATCATCAAGCATATGGCCAGTGACAACCTCATCAGAATCTGGGGCATAAACCTCATGCCACCATTCCTTCAATTGATCCAAACTCAGGTGCTTGGGAGCCATCTTATTCCTCCCTGTCATCACTTCAAAAAACGCAATGCAACCATCATAGATTGCAGTAAGGTCGGCATCAATGGCTTTTCTTCGTTTCTTTATCTTTTTCAGGGCTCCCTGCCTGATCTGTAATGCTTCGAACCATTCCCATGGTTCATCCAACCTGGAAGAGGGAAGAATTCCATCCTTGCCCAATTGTTCCCTGCCATGCCCCAGAATAATCTTTGTCTTCTGCAACAGAGAATCGACATCATTCATATCCTGAGAAAGGATGCTTTCCATCAGCTCTTTTCCTTGGACTGCATCCTTGCCAACTGACAGGATCTCCTTAATAGCTTCATCCCCTTGTGTCTGAACACTCATCAACCAGTCCATGGCAGCTTGTGTGGAAGCCTTCATCTTCTCTATGCCAGAAATTGTTTCCTTCGGCAGAAATCCGGGAGTAGAAGAGGAGGACGGATGGAGGGACTGTAGAGGTTTCATGACCTCTTCTAAGCTTTTCCTCAACCTTTCATTTTCCCTTTTCAATTCTCTCTTTGTCTGAGTCTCCTTCTTCAACCTATCCAGAATCACAGCACTTGACCCCTCGAATTCCTCAATGTCTTGTTCTAGGGAAGCTGGCCCAAGGTTAATGGTTTGGACACTGTAATCCTGGCCTACTACCTCTTCTCTTGTTTTATTTGCAACAGGGGTGGCGATGTGGACTACACGGTTATGCACCTCATCCCTTTCCACCCGGGAAATTATCCTAGCAGCCTTATTCTTTTTCCCCTTTCCAATCTGAGATAACATTGCATCCCAGTCGAGAGGAGTGTCCTCCACTATCACCTGTTTCTTCCTTGCTATTTCTTTTTCTAACCAGTCCGGGGCTACAGGGTCCGTCCGGATTCCTTCTGTGTCAGTTTTCCCCGGGTCCTCTGTGGCTTTCTCCTCTTCTGCTACTGCCACCTCGACTTCTCCCTCTTCTGTTGCCTTGTCATCATCTTTCTCTGGGGGTTGTTCACCTTGGTCCATCTCCTCAAATCGCAACTCAGGAAGCACCGGCGACGGAGTTCCAGCGGGGATGCTTTTCTCTGGTTCTGGAGATCCGCGGCCCTTCTCACTCTCCGGAGAGTCCTCGTACTGCACCAAGGGAGAAGTGTGCCTTTCTTCTGTCTCTACCTCGAGCTCGGCAGCCTCACTGAATAATGCCCCTTCCTCAAACGGCTCTGCTTCTCTGCTAATTTCCTGCTCATCCGGATTTACCGGTTCTGTTACACCCTGTGGAGGAGAGACAGGCTTGTCCTGTTCAGTGGCTGGCGATATTGGAGAAGAAACCTTTGGCTGTGCAGCATCCTTTGGGGACGGAGTTCTGGATCTTCTGGTGTATACTTTGGTCTTCTCCCCTCCGGAGCTTTCTACATCCACAACTGGAGGCTCATCTTCCGAAGTCGTTTGGCCTTTCTTTTTCGCCACCCTTGTAGTTCTGGCCTTCTTGGGCGGTGGAGGAACATCCTCCTCCTCAGCTTTCTCCACCTCCTCCTCGTCCGAGGACCTGCTGATAGTCAGGGTCTTCCACCTGTGTTTGCCGATAGGTTTCCTTTTTGCTGCAGGTTGAGTCCCCTTAGGGCTTCTGACCTTGATTTTGAAAGGAGAGGCCTTGGCTGTTTTCCCTTTGGGGTCCTCTTCCCCGGATTCCTCTGAAGTGGACATGGGGTTAAGATTCCCCATCAGGTCGAAAGTGAGGGGAACATCGGCATTTTCCAACACCCAGACCTCATGTTTGATCCAAGCAAAGGTATATTTTAGCACCGGAGCCATTAAGTCCTCCAACTCTGTCACCTCAGGCTCATTCCAGTCAATATCCGCTACTGACCTATCCTTGATGGGTTCATAGACATGGTCCTGGACCAATTTTCCATCATCCTCCAGCTGATCAGGAATTAGCTTCACATTGTACTGCCTAATTGCCTCTACTGGCAGCCGGGAATACCTTTTCCTTCGTGCATCAAGGTCATCCTTGATGTTGACCCAGTAGTCCTCCAAGTCCTCCTTGTGCCTGTATTCCCGGGTAGCCCTTTTTTGTGCCCCTCCGGTGATGTCAAAATTCATTCTCTTTGAATGGAAAGAGAATCCATAGGCTGCCAATTCCTCACCTGCAGTGTGAGCTGATTGAATGGAAGGACACATCACATCTACGCCAATCCCAAGAGGGAAGTCACCTCCAAAACCAGTTTTATGTTTCTCCTTCTTGACCACCGTATCGAACTCACAAATTTGTCTTACGACCTCTAGTAGCACTATGTGGTCAGTGGGATACCTGGGCAATCTGTAGGGAGCAACGGGGCATCCATCAATCCGGAGATAAGTGAAAGTGGGGAACTGGATGAACCAGGCCCCATAATTCTTAATCAACCCCCTAGCCCCATCGGACAATCTGATGTGCTCCGCATTCTGAAGGGTCCGGGTAATGTGCATAGTGAAGGCATCATTGGCCCTCCTATAATCTCCGTGCCCGAGGTGCAATTCCGGATAGACCTCATAGATAATGTCCTGTCCAATAGTTCCTGCCGGAGTAAGTCCCTTGTAGGGATAGAAGATGGCCAGTATATATATAACAAAGGAGGACATGGTAAACTTCTTTCCTTCCAAAACATTCCTCAGTTGCCTATCTATTTCTGCACTGATAAGTCCTGCCCAGTGGTAATTCGTTCCTTGGCCTATCTTGGTGATCACATGGACCATCCAACTTTCCAATACCCCGGCAGTTTTGAGTCCGGCCACCCTGCTCAACAGTGTGATGGCATCATAAATATCTGGCCTGAACTTCACCCTGTGCAACTGTTTGGGCAATTTAGAGTGGTGAGACTTGGGCTTCTCAAGCCATGAGTTAATAAGCTGTTGAGCCTTGACTGGCTCGTTCTCATAATACGTGCGAGCAGTGTCAATGTTTAGCGCGCAAACCGAGGGGAGATCCGGCATGCTGAAAGCTCGGGCAATGGAGGCTGGACTGAAATTTGCCAACACCCGTCCCTCAGTACTAACTACCATCTGTGTGTCAAAGGCGTACTGCCTAGCACACTCCAAAATCAGCTCATAACACTGGACTGCTGGAGGGAACCCTGCCACGTGTACCAACCCTGAGTTCATCATCCCTTGCCTCAATGCCGATTGGTCCTTCTCAGCTGTTCTCTGTTTGAATTCTTCGTAACGCCAGGCGCCAACGTTGGTATCAGACACATCTGCCCACACGGAGGATATCTTACTCTCTGGGACCTGACTCCTCATGTCTAATCTCAATTTTTCTGTCTCGGAAACTGCAGATGCCCCCGCACCACCTTTGGACTTCCCAGCAGCAGCTTTGCTTGATTCAGCCTGCACATCCAAGAATTATTATTAGAATTTAATTATTAAGCTCATATCCATCCAAAAGGTTAGCATACATCACACAAATCCATTAAAACCAAATGCCAATTGCCAATCTTCCGAGATCCGGAGAAATCAAATAATCCGGGAAAATCGTATAATCTGGGAAAATACATTCGGGGCGGAATTCCGGAGAAATCCGACCCAGACGGACTCCTGCCACCAAAGCACTATTAGCCATGTAAATCATTAATATGCTCGAAAATCAAAGGAAAATCATCAATTTTACTCTTTGGCAATCAAGAAATAGGCATTAACAATCACTCCACCAATTCCCTCATCGAAATATACAAAAGAATGCAATCAGACAGGAAATCCGGAAAAATCCGAATGGGACGGACTTTCGCGGACGGCATCAAATGCACCGGAAATTAACCCTGTCCGCGGAATAAAAGGAAACCGGGAAAATCCGGGAGACCAGAAATTCCGCGACAGCCTCGGAAACCCGAAAAATGGCAAAACGTGCACCAAAACAGGAGTGACCACAAGATCTTCAATATCAAAGCTCGAATGAACCCAAAACCGACGACAATCACCAGACTCGAATATGCAAAGAGGGTCCAACACTCAGAAGCACTCAAAGGAAGGATCCCATACTAAAATGACGATGCCCTAAATCGAACAACCACATATCCGCCATTAAAACCAGAGCAAGCTTTTAGGGTTAAAATATCAGTTCGGGATTTACCTAAAAGCCCTCTAATCCTCACAGGATGGGGAAGCCAACATAAAACGAGGCGAAAGTCATTCAAACACAAGATCAAATCATCGCTTTAACCGAAACACCAAGAAAACCCTAAGTTCGCATGGTAACACATCCCGCACCCAAAACAATTAAGCAACACGACCCAGAATTCCGTCTAAAGTGTAAATATGCAATCAAGCGGATAAACGGAACTCATAGGGCACGAGAGATGGGCTTCAAATAAAAAAAACGGATCAAACCGACTGAATAAATACGACACCCAAAGTCAAAACATGAGCCGACCCCAAAATTCAACAATGCCCAGTACAAGAAAACCCCAAATCACCATGCAAGCTAACGGAAGGGCGACGAATACATACCATGGATCAAGACGAGCAGAAATCGAGCTTAGAAAATCAATCCACATAACAACACGTCCAAGCAACGAGATACTGGCAGCAACACTCAAGCAATCCACGCGCAAACAAACCAAGATCAAACCTCAAAGCTCAAACGGAAATTCTGAATCGCCAGAGCAGAAAACAAGGAAGCAATCGAAGTTGGAATGAATGAGAACATGCCCCAAATTCGCCCTTATACCCGTCTGAACCAAGATACCTCAGCCATTAATGCGCAAAAAGATGTTTCTGACAAGTCCGGAAACCCGTGCCCCAAGTGGAATTTCGGAGAATCCCAGAATGCGCGGAGACACGGATTCCGCGGAAATGCAGGAACCAGGGAAATCAGGAAGATCGGGATTTTGACGGAATCCGGGAAAATCCGACTGGACCGGAAAATCCCGAAGTTAGGCAAAAACCCGGCATCGGAGAATCCGGCAAGAGACGGACAAAGAACCGGGGCCGGAGAAATCCGCCAGAGGCGGAAAATCCCGGATCCAGGTGAAAACCCGGACTTGGCCAAAAACCCAATTTCAATCAATTGCAACCCCAAGGCGAGGGCGAAGCCAGCAAAACCAACATGTCAAGACCCCAAAATGATAAATCCAATAAAATCAAAGGTCAAAGACACAAAAAAGAAAGGGGGTCCCCCACTCCAAGTGGGGCGTGTGTGCAAAAAACTGCACAACAAATGGCGACTCTGCTGGGGAAATGCTCCTGAGCATTTCGATGACAAACTGGAATCAAGAACCCAGAATTCTGATTTCAACTCAAGTACCCAGCCGTCACCCTAAGTTAAAGCAAAGAAACTCCCAGACATTCAGACATTCCTATACCAGGGTCCAAGTGTGTGCAGGTGCATATATTACCTACCTTCAGTTGCAAAGAACCAGACTTGGTATGAACAGGCTACGTAAAGATTCTGACCCTAAAAGTAACCTGGATAGAGCCTCGCTGCCAGTCAGGCATTCATAGCCCCGACGAGGTTATCGCTGTGATCCTCCTGAACATAGCTCTACTGCCAGCCAGGCGTCTATAGCCCCGGCAGAGATATTCAGATCCCCCTGATGAGTTGAATTCGAACCTCAAGATTTTCAATATCCATTTTTGTTTTTGCTTCTTCTCTTTTCTCTTTTTTTTTTTTACGAATATTTCTTTTTACTCAACTTATTCAACCTGTGAACAGTGAAGTTCACACTCAGGGCTGAGAACCACAGTGGCACTAGAGCAGAAAAAGATTTTTCACTTGTCCAGACCTTATAAGGGCCTTTTACGACTTCAGGTATATTTAAAGATTAAAGGTATAAGACCCCAATACATTCCTGTGCAGAGTGACCAGAAAATCTTCGCCTTACCACAAGGACAAGTGACATAGGTAACGGAATTCATACCATAACATTCTGGAAAAAAGATTAAAGTTTGTAAGGGAAATATCAGAGACATTGGACCTGCTTGGTCACCATTATCATACAGATGCACCCACAATCCCACAAGGAGATAAGACCAAAAGCAAGAGCAACGCAAAGCAAAACAAACAAACCAAAGTAGACCTACTTTAACCAAACAAAGCCAGCAAAGCGAAAGGGAAACCCACCCGAACCAAAACAAACAAACAAGCAAAGAAAGCAACCTAACTAACTATTTACAGGGCAAGGAGCTGAGAACAGCTCAAGACTGGAAATAATGTTTAAGATACTGCCCATTAACAGGCAGTGGCATGTCCTCTCCCATGAGAGTCCTCAGACGGAAGGCATTATCTCCCAGAATTTTAGCAATCTGGTAAGGACCAAGCCATAATCTATCAAACTTACCATGGCTACCCTTCTGATCATGCGGCTTATCCCAATACAGAACAAGGTCAGAAATCCTAAAGGCTTTGACCTTAGCTCTCCTGTCAAACCATCGCTTGACTACCCCCTGATGTTTGGCGAATCTTTCAAGGGCATTATCCCGTTTTTCTTCAAGATGCAATAATTCAGCTAATCTTGCTTCCCTTCTATCACCCTCATCATAAAACTGGTTGATAAACTGCAGAGTTGGGATTTTAAGCTGGATAGGGAAAACTGGTTCCAGACCGTACACTAAATGATAAGGAGAGGTACCAATGGAGGACTTAACCCGAGTACGATCGGCCCAAAGAGCAAACCTAAGCTGGGTATGCCAATCCTTTGGGTTCCTCTCTAACAGTTTTCGGATAACAGTCAACAGGTTCTTATTAGAGGATTCAGCTAGACCATTCCCCTGAGGATAATAATTAGATGCAAACTTAACAACAATGCCATGATCAAAAGCCCAGTTTGAGAATTTCAAAGATGCAAAGGCAGGACCATTATCACACACAACAGCGAAAGGACATCCAAACCGATTGAGAATGGCAGATTCTAAGAAATCGATTACTACCTCTGATATACACTGCCTACAAGCAAATGCTTCAGTCCACCTTGTAAAATAATCAGTAATGGTGAGAATATACCTGTGTCCAGCAGAAGATGGTGGATTGATGGGGCCGATGAAATCCATACCCCATTGAGCAAAAGGTTTTACCTCAATAACAGACTAGAGTGGGAGAGCTGCACACCTTTCCCGTGTCGCTGCAGCCTGACAAGTGTGACAAGTCCGAACATGATGATGAACATCTTTGAATAGTGTAGGCCAGTAGTATCCTGCCCGTAAAATCTGGTTCGTAGTAGCAATAGCAGAACTGTGACCGGTGCCATATTTCTCATGAAACTCATTTATTACTCTTTCTGCTTCCTGTTTTCCAAGGCACCTTAAGTAAATACCTTCGTGATTCTTCTTGTATAGGACGGCTCCTTTCAGCATGAAACCGTCACTTTTCAGTCTCAAGGCTTGCCTCTGTACTGCATTTAAACGATCAGGAGCTCGCTGATTCAGCAAATAATAAACTATATCATCATACCAACCATCCGGTGAAACCGCTCCCACGTCATAATTACAGACAGACAATTCAGGACCTATCTCTGCCATGGTCTGGGTGAGTCCCTGCCCTCTTACCAGCCTCATGGGCTGGATCTCAATGTCATACTCCTGTAGCATGGTTACCCATTTAGCTCTGCGCTCCCCTAACTCATTCTGCATCAGCAATAACTTAACTGCAGAATCAGGAACAATTGCAAACACCTTGTTTCTGAGGATATAGTGCCTAAATTTCTTTACTGCTCGAACAAGGGCATATGCCTGCTTCTCCACATATGGGTATTTCAACTCAGCATCCTTCAATGGCGTGCTCATGAAAGCGATAGGATGCTCATTCCCCTCATCAGACTTTTGTGTCAGCATTCCAGCACATGAGTGGTCTGAAGCAAAGGAATAAATATAGAACGGTTTACTATAGTCTGGACTCACCAACACTGGAGCATCAGCAATGGCTCTCTTAATCTCTGCAAAGGACTGCTTCGCTTCTGTGGTCCACTCGATCTTGGCATCTTGTTTTAACATGGCATTTAGTGGCTTGACAATCTCAGCAAATCCAGTGATGAATTTCCTAACAAAATTAATCTTACCAAAGAAAGATTTCATCTCTTTCTTGCTAGCAGGCGGCTGAATTCTTAGGATGGCTTCCACCCTCTCTGGATCTATAGCAATGCCCTTTTCTGATATTACGTGCCCTAACAATTTGCCCTCTGTGACCCCGAAAATACACTTCTTGGGATTCAAAGAGATGCCGAATTCCCTGCACTTCTGGAACACCTTACGCAGGTCTGAGATATGATCCCCTCTATTTTTGGAGAAAACAGTCAGATCATCCATGTAAATGATAATGCACTTTCCTATGATGTCCTTGAAAGCGATATCCATAGCTCGTTGAAACGTGGCTCCTGCATTGATAAGCCCGAATGGCATCCTCCTGTAGGCGAAAGTTCCCCACTTGGTCGTAAAGGCAGTCTTGTGTCTGTCCTCATACTGGACCATCACCTGATTATATCCTGAATAGCCGTCCAGAAAGGACATCATCTGCGATCCATTAACCACTTGCAACACTTCATCCAACGAGGGAACTGGATAATTATCCTTTTCAGATGACCTGTTCAGATTTCTGAAGTCAACACAGAGCCTAATTTCACCGTTCTTTTTTCTAACTGGCACCAGGTTTGCCACCCAAGTAGAATGCCTGACAGGAAATATAATTCTAGCGGAGAGCATTTTCTGAACTTCCTTCTGTATGAGTGGCTCCAACAGCGCATTAATAGGTCTCTGCCTCTGTCTAAAAGGCTTAGCACCTGGCTTGAGAGGTATAGTGTGAGTTATGATGGATGTATCGTAAGTCTTCAAGTCTTCATAACCCCAGGCCACTATGTCTGGAAAGTCGTATAGGGCTCTGATTATTCCCTGTCTTTCTTCAGGGGTACAAATCTTACCAATGAAAACATTCCTTACGTCATCTTTGGTGCCTACATTGTGAGTGTCACACTGCCCACTGATAGACTCTTTCTTAGATTCTTGTTCCTGATCTCTGATTTTGTCCATATCGAAAATCCTCTCCAGCTGTACCATTCCTCTTGGAATAGTATTGGACTTCAAATTTAGCACACCTTCCAGATCCAATTCTGCTTCCTGAGGTTCTGTTTCGTCAATGATCTGTGAAGCAAAAACATCCGTGTTTGTGATAAAGTCAAGGATATGTTTATCATCCTCAAACACCTGAAAATTAGTCACATTGTCAGGGACTGACGGGACAGGAGTTAATTCAACAGTAAACTTCTTCAATCCTGACAAAGACAGGGGCTGCAAAGTACTGGCCGCTTGAGCTAGAGAATCAGCAGTTTGATTCTTCTTCCTTGGGATCAATTGGATATTAAAAGCGTCGAACCCCTCAATGAGGTCCCACACTCTATGCCTATAGTTGGTCATTCTCCTGTCGTGGCAAGCATACTGCTTTCTTACTTGTTTGACCACTAATTCTGAGTCACCAAAAACTTGTAGGACCTTGACCTTTTTCTTGAGTGCCATAAGGAGTCCGTGAATTAAAGCTTCATATTCAGCCACATTATTTGTACAATGAAATTGGAGTCTATGAGCTGCGAAGAAACTCTTACCTTTGGGACTTATCAATTCAAATCCAGCTCCAGCCCCTTGCTTGGACTTAGATCCATCAAACTTGAGAGTCCAGTATTCCGCAGCGGTGGTCTTCTTCATTTTGTCTTTTGGTTTATCAGTAATAGAGGTTTTCACAGCCACAACAGGTTTCTGATTCTCAGACTTTGCCTGCAGACTCTGTTCATCCGTGCCAACCTCCTGAGATGGATTTATGCTTTTGTACACTTCTTTCAGCATTCGTCCTCAATTTGATCATATCAATCTAATCAATCATCAATCTCTCTCAGCGATTACATTGGGACTTCAACAAGACTGGACCCTGTTTCAGCGTCCACTGGCATCGTATGCAACATCAGCACCTCTTCTACATCTGATTCTTCATATGGGGCGGATACAAGTAGTTTCCCATTCCAGCTTCTGATATGAGAACCTCGGTCGAAGTCTTTTGGTATTCTGTTATCATGTACTTCATTCTAGGCTCCCTCTCAATCCTTATCTGATTGGGCACTCCCTTCCAGGGAAGCCACATGTGAGAGTGGTCGGTAGACACATACCCATTCAGGGCCCTGGTGAAATCTCTTCCTAAAATTAAACCGTATGCATCAGGAATGTTAGCTACCTGAATGTTAATAACCTGTTGGATTCTAGGATCAGAAGCGATCTGCATATGGATCATGTTAAGTTCCCCTACCACACTTACTTCGGTCCTATCCAACTGAGTCACCTTCTTCTGGGAATCAGCAGGTGTAATTCCCAGAGCCCTACAAACTCCAAGAGGCATCACATTAGTGGAAGCACCAAAATCCAACAGACAATTATGGAGGTTCTTACCAAAAATTCTGACAGAAATCAGAAATGGAGGAGTCTCCGTTTTTCCTTGAAACAAAGTGGGCTGGGTATCCATCTGGGCCACTTGAGTTCTGTCCTTTTCTTTTCCTCTATCTCCAGGGGGGGAATTAGTCCTATCCGGTGTCTGACTTTGTGTGTTCACAGGCTGAAAACTGGAGATCTGGCTGTCATGCTCCCCAGAAGATTTGTCCAATGTCTTTGAATTTGCATCATAAGTACCCAAGACAACCTTTCTAATTGCAGGAAACCTCAACAATTCAAAAGCAAAAAGGTTTACCTTTAATTTTTTGAATTCCTCTGCGACGTACGAAGCCATCTGTTCTTCACTCATATCAGTAGAAACTTCTTTAGATGGTTCCTCTACCTTCTCCTTACTTATCTGAACAATCCTCTCCTTCTGTGGTTCTGCTCGAGCTTGTCTATCTTTCGAAAGGTACTGCTTGGACACCTGTGGATAAGACGGATTGTTACTTGCATTAGGATCTGGAGGAGTAGTGAAATTGTTGGGGGGAATGGAAGTGGTGAAGGGCCCTCCAGGCTGTGGGCGTCTGTGAGGCATATCCCTCAATCCCTGTCTCTGAAACATCTGAACTTCTTCAACATAGGTTTCTTCCTGATCCAAGGGGCCATTGTCGTTCATCTCCCCTTCGTTAAACAGCTGAGCTACTTCATCTCCATTACAAATCTGATCAATTTCATCTTTCTGGAAATCAGGTTCTTCTGGTACATTTTCATTACTAGTGGGAAAAGGAGCATGGTTCAACACCAGCACAGGGGAATCATATGAATTGGAAGGAACAATCTCCTGCCCATTCACATTATTCTCTACCTCATACTGAAAGATAGAAGCCGCAGTCTGGAACTCGGGACATTCCAGTTCTGAATGCTGACTTGTTTTGTGAAGCCTACACCATCCTGACAGGGCTGCTTCTGCGAGATACACCCCGGTGGGAGGTTTATCCTGACTAACTGGCTGGTTGGCAGATTGATTAACAATCTGATTGTCTGGCTGATCCAATGGAGTAGGAACTCCTCCATTATTAGGCCCTGTATTCCAAGTTCTGTTCTGTCCCTGTGATGGCCTTTTGTCAAATCCTGACCCACTTCCTTGGCCTCTATCAAAGTTTTGCCTCCTATCGTTGTTGAAACCTCTATCCTGGTTATACCCTCTGTCATTGTAAAATCCTCTGTCATTGCGTTGTCCCCTATCGAAATTCTGCCCCTGTGAGAACTCCCTGTTCTGATTGGATTGCATTCCCTTTTGAGCAGCTTGCAATTGGCTATTCTGGTTTCTCAAATAAGTCACCTCTAGATTTAGCTTCTTTATTTGTTCAGCCATTTCGTCAATTCTTTCCTTATTAGGGTCTCGGTAGGGAGGCTGGTTTGGGTTACTCAGAGGTGGGACAGGTACTGGGGCGGATCCCAGAGATTGATGCAACACTTCCGAATTCTGCAGATAAGCCGGGAAGCTATTTGATTGTGACTGGTACATAGGCTGGTTAACCTGCTGTTGAGGGAAGTTCATCATAGGAGAAACCTGATTCATGGGATGACCAGGGTGTGGTACCATTGATAATTGAGGAACTGGATTCATAATAGGGGTGTGATTGGTGAGAGCCTGATTTACTGCCTGAATCTGGTTAGGGTGTGCGACTGGTCCCAGAGAAGGCAATGGCCCCGTCAAGTGCTGTCTCAAGTCTGTGCTAAGCTTGACAGCCTCCGTGTAAGCGTCTGTCAAGGTAGCTGGAGGGTTAGGTCTCCATTTCAGAAAGGTTGCCGTTAGACTATCCAGAGCTTCATAATATACTCCCAGGGCAGTACCATCATCTAGGACATATGGATCTTGCAATCTGGTGAACGCACGATGGAATCTATTATTGAAACTGGCTATGGGTTCGTTGACTTCTCTCTTGACTTTGATAAATTGCAGGTATAGCTCATTAGCACTGATGGGTATTCGGAACTTTTGCAGAAAGGTTTTTTCAAGGTCACCCCAGTTCTGAATTGAGCCAGCAGGGAGATGGTTGTACCAATAAAAAGCTTCTTCACCCAGGGAGTAAGGGAATAACCTACAAGCAACATCTTCATGGACAATTCCTCTATCTTTAAGGCAAGTTTGGAAAATCCTTATGTGTTCTTCTGCAGTTCTATTCGGGTCATTTACATGGAATTTCGAGCAGAAATGCTCAGGATTTTTAGGCATTACATTATAAGCTCCGAAGGACAAAGGTGACGGATTATTGGCAAGGAAAGCCATTGGTAAAAGCGGGGGTGGAGGTTGTGGTTGGTTAACGGCAGGCTGGAACTGTTGAAGGGGAACCTCGTCAGGAACGGGTATTGCTTCAACCTCAGGGTAAGAAGATATGGACGATGTTGGTGAAGGGATAGGTAAGGATGATACTCCCCTATATGAGGATGTGGATGATGTTGGTGATGGAGCGGGCGATGATGATTCTCCTCTCCCTCTAGTCCTTCTTGACCTATTGGGAAATTGAAGTTCCTCTAAATCTTCCTCTCTGGTGGTGGATCTGGTATTTCTCCTAAATCTCTCTGGAGAGATGGCATTCAAGAAACGATCCAGTGTGCTCATTCAGGCCCTCCTTCTAGCGCCAATCTTTTGATGGTGTTTTCTGCACAGCAACAACTCAGACAGAATGCAATATTCTATCTCTCTTGAAAGGTTATTTTCAACAATAAATTACTGAAAATCACCCCAAGGTCTCTCGGGTGTTAGGTCATAACAATGCATAAAACAACTCAAATGAAATGTGAAATTGCTGGTAATCACAATCGGACCTTACTACAAGCAAACTAAACCTTTTCAATTTACCAGATCTAACAATATGATGATCTTGAATCCTAAATCTAACCAAATAATAAAGAAATTGCAAAAGATAGGGATGCAGGGAAGGTAATAAAATCTAAATTATTGAACAGACAAGCAATGCAAATGACATATATTTGGAATGGACCCATCTCAAATAACCAATTCCTGTTCGACCCACAAGGCAATCTTTACAAGAACAGTGCAATCTTCTGAGGAGTATAAATTTTCAAATCATAGACTTGCATCTACAACCGAACTCGAGCACATTTGAATATATATGGTCCAGGTTGACTTCACCAGCCTACTACAATCAGATAGTTACTGGGAGTATAGACCAAAGATAGCTACCGACATTCCAAATATGAAATCACATACATCATTTGTCCAACTAAACTAATTTATTTCTGAATAATAAACCCTAGATCTTCAAGCAATGTAAAAGATAGAACAAAAGAACCATGCAAGATGAGATAACACAAAGGATTTCACCAAGAAAACCACAATGCCTTCAATTGTATTAATCATCAAATGCTGCAACAATTCAACTGTTCTGAATATGATATCTGCTTTAAGAAATTCTAAAACTCTAACTATTGCTCTTGCTAATCTCTACTATCAAAATCTTCTGAACTGTCCCTTACAATAAGGCAAAAATGCCTATTTATCAAATTTTTTTAGAACATGTCGGCCCAGCCAAACATTTTACAAAAAATAAAAACTGCCAAAACAGGTCGGCCAAGGAAACAAACTAAGGCACACATTTAATGCCATCATCCAAGTCGGCCAAGGCACAATCCCCAAGGAAATCCGGTCCAATGCATGCCCTATAATAATAGGGAAGCACAAATCTTGAGATAAACATTAACCGCTGCTTCCTTTGTCCTTTCTCCGCGCTGGTGACCCTTGGACCTTCAAGAAAACTCCCTCCAGCTCAGTAATGGGTGGCAATGGCAAAACCTTGAGCCGGCATTTAATTGACTCAATCCCATCATTGGACCGCTCAATGGTCCCCTTCCAATCCTTTCTGCTGGTCAGGTATCTATCTATTATTGCCAAATATGTAGCCGCATCATCAAGCATATGGCCAGTGACAACCTCATCAGAATCTGGGGCATAAACCTCATGCCACCATTCCTTCAATTGATCCAAACTCAGGTACTTGGGAGCCATCTTATTCCTCCCTGTCATCACTTCAAAAAATGCAATGCAACCATCATAGATTGCAGTAAGGTCGGCATCAATGGCTTTTCTTCGTTTCTTTATCTTTTTCAGGGCTCCCTGCCTGATCTGTAATGCTTCGAACCATTCCCATGGTTCATCCAACCTGGAAGAGGGAAGAATTCCATCCTTGCCCAATTGTTCCCTGCCATGCCCCAGAATAATCTTTGTCTTCTGCAACAGAGAATCGACATCATTCATATCCTGAGAAAGGATGCTTTCCATCAGCTCTTTTCCTTGGACTGCATCCTTGCCAACTGACAGGATCTCCTTAATAGCTTCATCCCCTTGTGTCTGAACACTCATCAACCAGTCCATGGCAGCTTGTGTGGAAGCCTTCATCTTCTCTATGCCAGAAATTGTTTCCTTCGGCAGAAATCCGGGAGTAGAAGAGGAGGACGGATGGAGGGACTGTAGAGGTTTCATGACCTCTTCTAAGCTTTTCCTCAACCTTTCATTTTCCCTTTTCAATTCTCTCTTTGTCTGAGTCTCCTTCTTCAACCTATCCAGAATCACAGCACTTGACCCCTCGAATTCCTCAATGTCTTGTTCTAGGGAAGCTGGCCCAAGGTTAATGGTTTGGACACTGTAATCCTGGCCTACTACCTCTTCTCTTGTTTTATCTGCAACAGGGGTGGCGATGTGGACTACACGGTTATGCACCTCATCCCTTTCCACCCGGGAAATTATCCTAGCAGCCTTCTTCTTTTTCCCCTTTCCAATCTGAGATAACATTGCATCCCAGTCGAGAGGAGTGTCCTCCACTATCACCTGTTTCTTCCTTGCTATTTCTTTTTCTAACCAGTCCGGGGCTACAGGGTCTTTCCGGATTCCTTCTGTGTCAGTTTTCCCCGGGTCCTCTGTGGCTTTCTCCTCTTCTGCTACTGCCACCTCGACTTCTCCCTCTTCTGTTGCCTTGTCATCATCTTTCTCTGGGGGTTGTTCACCTTGGTCCATCTCCTCAAATCGCAACTCAGGAAGCACCGGCTGGCGAGTTCCAAATGGATGTTTTCCGGTTCTGATCCTACGGGCCTTCAATTCTCCGCAGGAACCTCGTATCGCATCTGCGTGCCTTTCCCCGCCTTCCTACCTCGGTACTGCAGCTCTACTCACACGTTCTTCAACGTCATTGATTTCCGCCATCCTGATTTACTTCTGCCTCTGGCACTCGTGGAGGGGAGAGACAGTTTCGCCCTTTCGCTGGCCGGGTAATATTGAGTATATTGCAAAAAGATCCTTTGGGGACGGAGTTCTGGATCTTCTGGTGTATACTTTGGTCTTCTCCCCTCCGGAGCTTTCTACATCCACAACCGGAGGCTCATCTTCCGAAGTCGTTTGGCCTTTCTTTTTCGCCGCCCTTGTAGTTCTGGCTTTCTTGGGCGGTGGAGGAACATCCTCCTCCTCAACTTTCTCCACCTCCTCCTCGTCCGAGGACCTGCTGATAGTCAGGGTCTTCCACCTGCGTTTGCCGATAGGTTTCCTTTTTGCTGCAGGTTGAGTCCCCTTAGGGCTTCTGACCTTGATTTTGAAAGGAGAGGCCTTGGCTGTTTTCCCTTTGGGGTCCTCTTCCCCGGATTCCTCTGAAGTGGACATGGGGTTGAGATTCCCCATCAGGTCGAAAGTGAGGGGAACATTGGCATTTTCCAACACCCAGACCTCATGTTTGATCCAAGCAAAGGTATATTTTAGCACCGGAGCCATTAAGTCCTCCAACTCTGTCACCTCAGGCTCATTCCAGTCAATATCCGCTACTGACCTATCCTTGATGGGTTCATAGACATGGTCCTGGACCAGTTTTCCATCATCCTCCAGCTGATCTGGAATCAACTTCACATTGTACTGCCTAATTGCCTCTACTGGCAGCCGGGAATACCTTTTCCTTCATGCATCAAGGTCATCCTTGATGTTGACCCAGTAGTCCTCCAAGTCCTCCTTGTGCCTGTATTCCCGGGTAGCCCTTTTCTGTGCCCCTCCGGTGATGTCAAAATTCATTCTCTTTGAATGGAAAGAGAATCCATAGGCGGCCAATTCCTCACCTGCAGTGTGAGCTGATTGAATGGAAGGACACATCACATCTACGCCAATCCCAAGAGGGAAGTCACCTCCAAAACTAGTTTTATGTTTCTCCCTCTTCACCACCGTATCGAACTCACAAATTTGTCTTACGACCTCCAGTAGCACTATGTGGTCAGTGGGATACCTGGGCAAGCTGTAGGGAGCAACGGGGCATCCATCAATCCGGAGATAAGTGAAAGTGGGGAACTGGATGAACCAGGCCCCATAATTCTTAATCAACCCCCTAGCCCCATCGGACAATCTGATGTGCTCCGCATTCTGAAGGGTCCGGGTAATGTGCATAGTGAAGGCATCATTGGCCCTCCTATAATCTCCGTGCCCGAGGTGCAATTCCGGATAGACCTCATAGATAATGTCCTGTCCAATAGTTCCTGCCGGAGTAAGTCTCTTGTAGGGATAGGAGATGGCCAGTATATATATAACAAAGGAGGACATGGTAAACTTCTTTCCTTCCAAAACATTCCTCAGTTGCCTATCTATTTCTGCACTGATAAGTCCTGCCCAGTGGTAATTCGTTCCTTGGCCTATCTTGGTGATCACATGGACTATCCAACTTTCCAATACCCCGGCAGTTTTGAGTCCGGCCACCCTGCTCAACAGTGTGATGGCATCATAAATATCTGGCCTGAACTTCACCCTGTGCAACTGTTTGGGCAATTTAGGGTGGTGAGACTTGGGCTTCTCAAGCCATGAGTTGATAAGCTGTTGAGCCTTGACTGGCTCGTTCTCATAATAATGCGGTGTAGCAAAGTTGTCATTGCTTTAGGCGCTAATCGGTGGGAGATCCTAAGATGTCGAAAAGTTCTGCAATGGAGGTCGGACCGAAAACTTGCCAAATAATTCCGTCCCTCGGCATTATTCAATTCACCATCTCGCAGGTCAGCATGCATCGCCTAGCACACTCCAAAATCAGCTCGTAACACTGGACTGCTAGAGGGAACCCTGCCACGTGTACCAACCCTGAGTTCATCATCCCTTGCCTCAATGCCGATTGGTCCTTCTCAGCTGTTCTCTGTTTGAATTCTTCGTAACGCCAGGCACCAACGTTGGTATCAGACACATCTGCCCACACGGAAGATATCTTACTCTCTGGGACCTGACTCCTCATGTCTAATCTCAATTTTTCTGTCTCGGAAACTGCAGATGCCCCCGCACCACCTTTGGACTTCCCAGCAGCAGCTTTGCTTGATTCAGCCTGCACATCCAAGAATTATTATTAGAATTTAATTATTAAGCTCATATCCATCCAAAAGGTTAGCATACATCATACAAATCCATTAAAACCAAATGCCAATTGCCAATCTTCCGAGATCCGGAGAAATCAAATAATCCGGGAAAATCGTATAATCCGGGAAAATACATTCGGGGCGGAATTCTGGAGAAATCCGACCCAGACGGACTCCTGCCACCAAAGCACTATTAGCCATGTAAATCATTAATATGCTCGAAAATCAAAGGAAAATCATCAATTTTACTCTTTGGCAATCAAGAAATAGGCATTAACAATCACTCCACCAATTCCCTCATCGAAATATACAAAAGAATGCAATCAGACAGGAAATCCGGAAAAATCCGAATGGGACGGACTTTCGCGGACGGCATCAAATGCACCGGAAATTAACCCTGTCCGCGGAATAAAAGGAAACCGGGAAAATCCGGGAGACCAGAAATTCCGCGACAGCCTCGGAATCCCGAAAAATGGCAAAACGTGCACCAAAACAGGAGCGACCACAAGATCCTCAATATCAAAGCTCGAATGAACCCAAAACCGATGACAATCACCAGACTCGAATATGCAAAGAGGGTCCAACACTCAGAAGCACTCAAAGGAAGGATCCCATACTAAAATGACGATGCCCTAAATCGAACAACCACATATCCGCCATTAAAACCAGAGCAAGCTTTTAGGGTTAAAATATCAGTTCGGGATTTACCTAAAAGCCCTCTAATCCTCACAGGACGGGGAAGCCAACATAAAACGAGGCGAAAGTCATTCAAACACAAGATCAAATCATCGCTTTAACCGAAACACCAAGAAAACCCTAAATTCGCATGGTAACACATCCCGCACCCAAAACAATTAAGCAACACGACCCAGAATTCCGTCTAAAGTGTAAATATGCAATCAAGCGGATAAACGGAACTCATAGGGCACGAGAGATGGGCTTCAAATAAAAAAACGGATCAAACCGACTGAATAAATACGACACCCAAAGTCAAAACATGAGCCGACCCCAAAATTCAACAATGCCCAGTACAAGAAAACCCCAAATCACCATGCAAGCTAACGGAAGGGCGACGAATACATACCATGGATCAAGACGAGCAGAAATCGAGCTTAGAAAATCAACCCACGTGACAACACGTCCAAGCAACGAGATACTGGCAGCAACACTCAAGCAATCCACGCGCAAACCAACCAAGATCAAACCTCAAAGCTCAAACGGAAGTTCTGAATCGCCAGAGCAGAAAACAAGGAAGCAATCGAAGTTGGAATGAATCAGAAAATGCCCTAAATTCGCCCTTATACCCGTCTGAACCAAGATACCTCAGCCATTAATGCGCGAAAAGATGTTTCTGACAAGTCCGGAAACCCGTGCCCCAAGTGGAATTTCGGAGAATCCCAGAATGCGCGGAGACACGGATTCCGCGGAAATGCAGGAACCGGGGAAATCAGGAAGATCGGGATTTTGACGGAATCCAGGAAAATCCGACTGGACCGGAAAATCCTGAAGTTAGGAAAAAACCCGGAATCGGAGAATCCGGCAAGAGACGGACAAAGAGCCGGGGCCGGAGAAATCCGCCAGAGGCGGAAAATCCCGGATCCAGGTGAAAACCCGGACTTGGCCAAAAACCCAATTTCAATCAATTGCAACCCTAAGGCAAGGGCGAAGCCAGCAAAACCAACATGTCAAGACCTCAAAATGATAAATCCAATAAAATCAAAGGTCAAAGACACAAAAAAGAAAGGGGGTCCCCCACTCCAAGTGGGGCATGTGTGCAAAAACTGCACAACAAGTTGAGACATACAAATTTTTAAAATTTTAAAAGTTGTAATAAAAATTCATAATTAAGTTATTAAATTCAAAGTTCTCTGAAAAATATGCATCATTAATTGGGACATGATTCTCTAATTTATATATAAAATCTATGCAAAAAATATTATAATTTTGCTATGGTTAGGTGGTTAGATATAAACCTACTTTATTTTCAATCTGAAATTCTAAGTACTACTACATTGAAATTTCAAATTTTCAAATTCAAATAGATTTAAAAAAAACCTAGTAGTTTAGAAACCACATTTTAATTTTGTTACAGATTCTATTCTTATCTTTGAAATAATATAGATAACTTATTCAAATTCTTATGTCAAATTCTTAACTTTTCTTTTTCTACACTTTTTGCCACTTAAGGGCCTATTTTTTCCATCATGACCTTCACATTGCACCCACATCTTCATTCTAGTACAATAGAATAGGGTTTTGACAATTCTAGATTTTCCTAGTCTCTTAACACCTTAAGGCCATGGTTTTGTGCAATTTTTTCATTTAAGGTTTGACAATTCAACTAAGGGTTGGTTTGACCAGGGAAAAACCCCATTAAACAATCGGGATTTAAGGTGTTTGATAGGAATTTTTTGAGATCCAATTTGAGTTTCTGTCAAAAATTGTTGTATAGGTGTCAAGGTGCAGAACAAATATTTGAATTTGTAGAAACTTGAAAGTGGACTGATTCACCATGGATGGTGAATGAGTCCCTCATGAGGTGAATTTCAAAGTTAGATGAAAATCTAGACACCTAGTTTGTAGAAATCAATTTCTAGGCAGAAAACCCTATCTTAGGACTGATTTGGCCAGGTGGCGAACGAGTCCCAGTCAGCATAAAAGTCAGATTTACTAGATTTCTAGAGTGTTTTCCAGTCATCTTTAGCTGTACAAGAACAAAATTTTTGAAATACTACTTTTTGTTTAGTTTCATATGCATTTTTGTTCACCTTTTTAAGCTTTTAGCAAACATCACTGTGTTTCCAAACATTTGATATTTCATAGGTTTTGTATCAATAGTTAATCAATTTCATCATTTAATTGCATTTACATCATTGCATTTAGTCATAATAACATCACACAATCCTTTAATTGAGTGAACTACATCAATTTAAGTGTTCTATCTCTCTCCTTTTAGGTGAAAGATCCTTAGAGTGCAAGAGAAGCCTATAGAACATTCCCAAAAAATGATGGTTCATTTTGGTGAACCTGTATATTGAACATCATCTCTTTCTGATTTGCATTTGCATTTGCATCCTAGGCCTCAATTGCATTGTTTTTTGCATTAGTGAAGGTATCATTTAGAGTTCATTAGTGCATCTTATTTCATTACATCATTTCAAAATTCTACATTTTTAGTCCTTATATGCACTATACAGACCTGAACACACCCAAAAAACTAAAAGAAAAAAGAAAAAAATTAAAAATATCCCTCCCGGGACTCATTCACCACGTTGTGCGAATCAATCCCACTACAAATTTTGAATCAATGTTTCCAGAATTGAATTTATTGCTTTGCACCTTTCCATTTTCTCTAGTCCCCTTTTCTATTTTAGTTCAATTAATTTATTTTATATTTCAAATCATTTGCATAAGCATCATTTCCTTTCATGGAATTCATGGATAGTCTTAGAATTTTGCATGTTTCCTTTTCAACATTAGTTATTAGTTCTTTTAGATCAGATTCATCAATTCATAAAAACACAAAAACAAAAACATCAAACCAACATTTCAAACAAATGATTCAATTTAGAAACACCATCTCATCCAAGCCTCTTAGTAGTGATGATGTAGACAAGTTAGATGAAGTTCTTCAAGACTTCCTCTCATACACTTCATCCTCTCAAACATTCCATGTGATGCCTAAACCAATTAATGATAACTTATCTTTCCACCCTTTAGGTTGTGATGACTTTGCTTTCTTAGATGAAGGCCTTTAGGAATTCATCTCATCTAAGTCATCCACTAATGTTTTTGATTTCCACCCTACAATAACAAATGTTAAAACCTCTAATGTTTACAATGAAAAGTTTAACGCAATTGATGATAGCTTACCCCTCAAACCTTTTAGTTGTGTTGACCTCAAATTGTTAGATGAGTCCCTTCAGGACTTGATCCCACTCAAGTCATCCACTAAGGTTTGTTGTGAACAATCTAAAACTAAGGATGTTAATTTGATTCAACCTCAACTTATTCTTTACCCACCCTTGCATAAACTTCATCCTTCCAATCAACCTGAGTTCACTATTTACCCACCTAAAATTGATGTGTTACAACAAACTAGTAATACTATTGTTGCTCATACATATAATACCCAAAACAATCTGCAACCACCGGAAACAATGCCACTCTCTTTACCTTTACCTAACTCACCTAGTGCTCTTTGATTTCCCTCACACACAAAGTAGTATGATAAAGAAAAAACCATTAAATCCAAAATCGAATGCACATCGATGATACCATTGATGTGCCAATGGACATCGATGATAAAGAAAAAATATTAAAATTGGGAAGTTCCTTCATGATGAAGAACAAGAGGACACTACAACTTTACTTCATGATTTTCTTGAAATTTTTTCTTGGAAATGTTTTGATATGCCAGGAATTGACCAGAAAATTGTGACACACAAAATCATTCTCACTAAAAATGCTAAACCTATTCGCCAAAAGATATGAAAAATGCACCCTAATGTAGCCTTTCCTATTAAAGCAGAGCTTGAAAAACTCCTTGATGTAGGATTCATTCAACCTATTGATTATTCTTCTTGGATGTCCAATATTGTCGTAGTTGCTAAACTTGGTAATTGTATTAGGGTATGTACGATTTTTTGTGACTTGAATATAGCTTCTTTAAGAGATGACTTTCTACTTCCCAATATTGACATGATTGTGGATTCAACTACTAGACATGCTTTGTTGTCATTCATGGATGGATTTTCTTGTTATAATCAAATCCTTATTAATCCTCAATATCAATACAAAGTTTGCATTTGCAATTGTTTGGGGAGCCCTTCAGTTTAAAGAATGTTGGTGCAACTTATCAATGAGCAATGACACTAATCTTTCATGATTACATATGTATAAAATTTTGGAAAATTATGTTGACGACATCCTCAATAAATCCTTAACAAGACAAGACAATGTAAATGTTCTATGGAAAATCTTTGAATGAATATGTAAATATAATATGATATTAAATCCAAAAAAATGTGTCTTTGGCGAGATTGTAGTAAAATTTTGGAGTTTGTCATATCTAAGAGAGGCATTGAGGTGGACACAAAAAAATTGATGCCATTATTAACATGTGCCACCTCCTAAGAACATTTCTCAATTGCAAACATTACAAGGCTGAATTCAAGCTATTTTCCATTTCTTTGCATCTTTAGCCGATCACACATTACCTTTCACATATCTAATATAAAAGGATGTACCTTTTGATTGGAATGGGGATTGTAAATAGGATTTTGCTTGTTTAAAGGAATACCTTGTAACTCCACCCATTTTACAACCCATCTTGCCAAAAAACCATTTATCCTGAACATAGCCATATCATCCCTTGCTCTAGTAGCGTTGTTGGCTCAATAAGACAACCATGGAAAAGAACATCTTGTTTATTACATTAGTCAAAATTTAGTCAATTATGAAACTCAATATTAACCAATTGAAAAACAATATTTAGCTCTTGTATTTGCTACTAGTAAGTTGTGACATTATTTACTAAATGCTAAAACACAACTCATGACAAAATTTGATCCCATTAAACATATTTTCAAAAAAATAGATCTTTCTGAATGCTTAGCTAAGTGGGTGATGTTGTTAACTGAGTTCTACCTTAAGTTTGTTTCACAAAACTCAATCAAAGGACAAGCCTTAATTGATCACCTAGTTGATACTCCTTCTCCTCTTGCTTTACCTAATCATGAATCCTTTCCTGATGATAATGTCTTGACCATTGATGTTAAAACATGGGAATTGTATTTCGATGGGTTTAAGTGTAGAAAAATTTACAATGTTGGAGTGGTATTAATTCCACTTGATGAAAAACCTATTCCCTTGTCCTATCGCTTAAATTTCCCATGTACAAATAATATAGCTGAGTATGAGGCATTAATTGCAGGTTTGCGAGCTACTTAACCTTGGGTGCTAAACATATCAAGATCTTTGGTGATATGCAATTAGTAATCAAACAAGTCACTGGGACATATATCAAACTAAACATGACAAATTATCAAAATACAAGGAACCTACAATGAAATTGTTAGAGAAGTTTGAATCATTTACTATTGATAACATCCCACAAGAAGAAAATTTACATGTGGATGCAATGGTGAGTGCATCCTCTCTTATATCCCCATGCAATTCTCCAACAAACTTCACCTTTGTTATTCATCCCATCATGAAACCTTTGATGGATACTCAATTAGAAGACATTTTACCCACAACTCAAGATAACTCACGAGAATGGTATGATACACTGTGCAATTATTTAAAAGATGGTACCATTCCCAAGCCCACCATGACAAACACTCAAAATCATTTATGCAAACTCATAGCCAAATACATGATTCTCACAGACATGTTGCATAGAAGATCCTTGAATTGTCTCTTAATAAGGTGTTTTAAGGATTCTAAAATTCCTATAGCCCTTGAGTAGGCTCATGCTGGTGCCTATGGAGGTCATTTTGGAGGCTAGTTGTGAGTGCAAAAACTTATCTGTATGGGATATTATTGGAGACAAATGGAGAAAGACCACTTTTCTTACATTAAAACATGTCACAAATGTCAAGAACATAGAAATTTGATTCATGCTCTTGCTTCTGAGCTCCGTGCCCAAATTCCCATTTGGCCATTCTCAGTATGGGAATTAGATCTTATTGGAAAAGTTTCACCTCCTTCTTGCACTAGACATACATTCATCATAACCACAACAAACTATTTCACAAAATGGGTGGAAGCTATTCCTCTTCAATATACAAATGTTGAAGTAATTTATCATTTCATATTGGAACACATAATTTCTCGCTTTGGAATTCCTTCCCTAATCATGTCAAATAATGGAACCCCATTTAAGAATAATGTGGTAAATAAATTTCTTGAAATGTACAACATTCAACATCAATTTTCAACACCCTATTATCCGCAATCCAATGGACAAGTTGAAAGCACTAACAAGATTCTTGAACAAATTTTAATGAAAACTATTAACAAACATAATAAGGATGGCATATACAATTACATTATGCCCTTTGGACTTATAGAACAAGTGTTAGATTATCCACATGAACTACACCTTATAACCTTGTTTATGGCACCGACACGATCATGCCCTTGGAGTTAGAAATTGCTACACTGCAAATTTCTCTTCAAGACCTTATTGATGATGCCACTTATAAAGACCAACAATTGTACCAACTTGAGATGCTCGATAAAAATTGCATTAACACTCTTGAGCACCTCCAAGCTTATATCAAACAATTACAATTAAAGCACAATACTCATGTCATTCCTCAAACATTTCATAAGGGTGATTTTGTTCTCTATGAGAATCAACGTAATACTATTGCTGACCATGAAGAAAAAGATAAACTCAGCCCTTATTGTTTAGGACCTTATATAGTTGATACCAGTTATGGGTCTAGATCTTATGTCTTAATAAAGCTTGATGGAACAACCCTTAAGGAACCTATTAAAGTCCCACATTTGCAATGGTATTACATCTAATCTCCTTGAATAATATGATTGTTAAAGTAGTGTTTCCTAAGTTATTTAGTTACATTCTAAATAATTTTCACATTACTTCATTCTTTACAAATGATCTTGTGTTTGTCATGAACACTAAGGTAATTATTTAAGTTACTTTTATAACTACTTCAGGTTTCATACTATTCACCCTCATGTTATGTTAAGTTTGATCCTTATATGAGTTATAGGTGTATCTAATTTAACATGCTCTCTTCAAATCAACCATGTTGTATGTAAAGTGAAACTAAAATATGTTTTACATTAGATCACATTACTAATCATGTTAAATCATGTAGACATTAATTAAATACTCTTACCACACAAGCTATTTAATTAATCACATTGCCATTTTTAACATTCTCCAAAAACATTAAAACAAATTGTAACAACATCAAATGTGCATGTGTGTATCTATATGATATATCAAAAGAGTTTTATGTACATCTCAATATCATATAAAAAATCACCAAGGTCTATGGGAGCTAGACCCCTTGGGCTCTTGCACCCATGATCTTGTCCCTGGACATCATGAGACAGTTGTGTGTGATCGTGATTGCGATCT
>VDFB02240919.1:0-26827 GCA_007258455.2 Sequoia sempervirens
TATTATAAAGGTTCATGCAAATTTTTTTGACTGAAAACATCATATATTTTATAATTAATTATTTTCGTGAATTGTTGGTCGAGCCTATGTAGTTGTGACTAGCCAAACATGTCACAAATCAAAATCTAAGCTAAAAAAGACTATCACACCAACAAGAGACTAAAAATAAATATACATAAAAGCAAAATAAAAATGATCTCACAAAATATTTTTTGGGGATGCAAGATTTCCTGTAGACTAAGATGCTCTTGCATCAGACACATTAAAGAAATCATAAAAGAAAATAGTGTATTCAAACCATAAAAGAAATCATATTCAAACCATAATGTCACAAATAACAATATAAATGTATATATAAGTGACAAACCATAATGTAAAATGTATATGAGTGCTGCCATAATAATGAGTTACACTTTTTGGGACATCCTGATTTTTGCTGAAATCACAAATTTTTAGAAAATATAATGATTTAAGCCTTGAAAGGTTCCATTTAAAGGATTTTAATTGAAGAGGGTTTGATCAAACCCCCTTGGATAGAACCCTACTAGTTTTAAACCATACCTATAATGGAGTCTCCTCTACACCTATCAAAATGTTGAAAAAAAGCTACTTTTGATTTACCTTTTGGGGATGAAATTAATTCATTTAAAATTTATGTTTTTTAAGTATGTATTCCTTATTATAATCTTCCCAAAAAGTATAATTTTAAGTATATTTAATTTGATTATTATATTTATTTTTTATTTCTTGTGAATGTAGTTTTTCACCAAAAATCAAGCTCTTTGTTTTGAACATGTGAAAAAATAGTAGATTACCAAAAAAAATTCTGAAAAAATATCTGTGCTCCTGGTATTGATATCCTTGATCCAACCAAAACAAATTTGAATTTCGATACATAAAAAAAGTTGTGTTATGTATAATAAACCTATGTCTAAATTGTAATTGGTTTGATTTTAAACCTTAATTAAGAACAAATATTCAATAAAATGATATGAAACCAAATGAAGGAGCTAGATATCATAGTTACAAATCTAAATTAAAAAAAAAAAGGAATTTTATCCTTCATAGAAAAAAAGTTGTGTTATATAGTAAACATCGCTCTTTAAAAATGTTATTTATTGTTAAAAACTAGATATCGAAGGAGATGGAAAAAGAAATGCAATTTGATTCCATTTTTTTTAAACTATATATTTAAAATCTACTGATAAAATGTCACAAATCACTAGTTTGCATCATTTTCAAACTCCTCATGGTTTAACAGCTATAGGTGTTTGAAAGTGAAGATTTAGTTTAAAAAATTCAGTGCAATGTCAAGTTTGGACAAAAAGTGTAACCCACTATTGTGGGATCACCCATATAATGTGACAAATCATAATAAGAACCATAATGTGACAAACCATAATGTAAAATGTATATGATGTGACAAATCACAATAAGAACGTTCATGTCTAAAGATATAACAAATGTGTGTGCATGTAAAATAACTCAAAGAGGAAGATGTCTAATATGACTAGAAATAGATGAATCTAATCCTTGTCTTGATCCCTATCTTGAGCCCTACACAAGAAAGTACATAATTTAATTTAATTTAATGTACATGTGTATGTGTAAAGTTATCTAAAACTTACAATGTACTTTCAATGTGTGAATGTATCAAGTAATTTAAATATTATAAATGTACCTCAAATGTATAATGCATAGGATCGCCAGCATGCTCCAAATCTCCAAAGGTTGGAAAATCACCATTTACTGCTAAAAAATTTCAAATACATGATTTCAATCAAGAGTTGGAACTACTTTAAAATCAATTTTATTTAATATACATGTGAACTTTTTGAATGCAGAATATATAAATTATTCAAGTACATGCATTATAGACTTGATGTCTCTACCAATCCCACTAATATCAAAAGAATGCATGGACATTATGGGGACACTTGTACATGGTACAATACCATTTCCAAAAAGAAGTGCACTATATATGCCAAGAAAAATATTAGATATAGTACCCTCAACCTGATTTGGAACATGTTGAGAGGGGTAAGTAGTATGATTAATCTAAACATGTTGTGTGGGGGTTGTAGGATGGTTTGAAATATCTTGATATGGGCCATATACCCTATGAAGTTGCCTCACCTCAACTCGTTTGTCTAAAAGTATGTCATCTAATATCTGTCAATACAACATCAAGAGGGATCCCATGCTCCTCACTAATAAACTGGTATGGTGCTAGTAATTTGTTGATGGAGATTGCACACACATTACACATAATTGTGTCACTCATTTGTGCCACATCTAATGGTGATGGTAGATTGACATGAATATATGGATTATAATTGTTGGATGTATCCTTGATGGAAGGAAGGGAGGCTAATTCATAGGCATAATAAGTATCTACCAACACAACCAAAATCTGATCGATCTGAGTAGTAATGGTGGCAATACTATCAAAAATATTACATCTAGTAGGGGCTGCTATTGTATACGTTGTTGCTACTAGTTTTAAACATTTTGGAAGATCCAAAAGGTTTGGAACAACTAAAGCCCTCTTGTTGATGGGTGGTGGAAAATTTACACTTTTATATTCAAGTTTGTTAGAAAATCGCCCTTTGCCTTATCAAGCATGCTAAGGAAAAGATGTGTAATCCACATCTAACTATAAAATGAAATTCATCATATAATTATTTACAAAAATAAAGAGAACTCATCATTATGAGGCCATTTGTGATGGGATTCAAACCATCTAGGATGTATAAAAGGAGCAACAAGCTCACCTATACACCTAGTAAGTGCATATCCTCTAACTCTATCTCATCCCTGATAAAAAGGGAACATGCTATACATATTATTTAATGAAACTATTCTAGAAATAGATGTAAATTTCTTAGTGCCACTAACACTCTTGGAAAGGTACATATAAAACTGCTCAGTGCTAACATCATCATATGGATTGCATGATAGAATCATGCCAATCATACATGTAATCTTCCCTCTAATAGTAACTAATTTGTCTCTATTGGATAGATTTGGGGAGTTATGTATAGTTTGGTCTAAAAAGCTCAAAGAATTTTCTAGTCTCCTAATGTTGTCCTCATAAAAACTAGACCTACATTGAGCATTCTCCTCAGATTGAGTAGAGTGATGAGAACCTTGATCATTTAGATGAGAAGTTTGATCAACCATATGCATATAAATAGAGATCTACATATAATTAAAACAAAAAATTTAAATTCCAAATTTATCTTTTCATAACTAAAACATTTTTAATATACAAGTTAAACTTTAAAACCAAAAATAGTTTAATCTTGCACAATTTAAATTAATTTACATGAAGAATCATCATACATTCAAAAACTAAGATTCATACACATGTGAAATTATTCAATAATATAATTATAATTTAAAATTACTTACATGAAATTGAAATTAAATTCACATGTACATAAGTTACAAATCTTTTTTTTTTTTTTTTTATGTTGTTTTGATTTAAGATACCTTACAAAATATTTGTACAAGGGATATATATATGCACAAGAGACTTAGCACAATAGATCATAATTGCATAAAAGAGGATGTGTTTATCAAGCACTAGTATACTATGATATATTGTGTGCCATCTTTATTTAGTGCAAAGCATATTATACCACCACATGAAGAGCTAGGATTTATCTTTTTCTAATCAATAAGCTCATATATTTAACATCAAACTTCATCACTATCTTAAAAATATTTTTGATACATAGGATTATTACTTGAAGAGGAGTTTGAGAATCAAATTGATATCAAGATGCATTATGCAATCTATACAAGAGGTGTATGAATCAATGTGTTATAATCAATCACATGGTGTATGAAAATGAATCTCAATTTTAATTTTTTAAATTTAAATGCTAATATTAGTGCCCCTTCCTGTTAGTCGTTATGAGACAAATTCACACCCATTTGTGTGACATGTTGTCATGTCTTGGTATTTAACATTCAATGTGTCATTAATTCATATGTAAAGAAAGGAGAAAATCATTAGTGCACTTTGTGATTTTTGAAGGGACAAAGATTCATAAATTTGCATCATCTTCATATAGGCCAGCTACATGCTTATGTATTTTGTCTTTGAACCTTTGCTCCAAATTATAAAGTCAACTCATCCAAGGGTGTAACCTAGGAGAACTTGATCTAGCAATGTAGCAAACTTGCAGTAAGGTGTTTATAAACATAATAGTTTGTACAAGTTTATTAAACATAAAAAATCATGGTGAATAAGTTTAGAAAGTTTTAATTTCAACAAT
Organism: Sequoia sempervirens; assembly: GCA_007258455.2. Lineage (NCBI taxonomy): Eukaryota > Viridiplantae > Streptophyta > Pinopsida > Cupressales > Cupressaceae > Sequoia > Sequoia sempervirens. The sequence continues at coordinate 4,287 of VDFB02240919.1, forward strand.
TTAAATCCACATAATACAAACCGAATCCACAAGGAAGTTTGTATCCACAACACTCAATTTTAAACTTGCATTGCTTAGAATCAATATATATCAAATTTTGAGAGCAATCTAATTTAGATTTTGGCAATTTACTTCAAACATATCTAAGAAGTTGCGACTATGGTTCAGAGTTTAAAAGATGGTCAAAATAGTGGAAAATTATCTACCGAACATTGAAATCAACTAGAAGTGAACTTGAATTTTTATTACCTCTAGTTTTTAAGATTGTGTTACATGACATGTCACAACTCTAAATTTAGGTTTATTGATTATTATATTCATTAAACCTAATATTGTTAAAGGAATTCATTTATTTCTTGTGTGTGTGATCAAGTGGAGGAGAGGAGCATGCATGTGCATGTGTATGTACCACAATGATATAGATTCCCACTTGTTCTTTTAGGCTAAATAAAAAGGCAAGTCGATGTGCTTAGGAGTAGAGACTATTTGTATTAGGAAGGTGTGTGCATATATTTGGACAAATAGAGGGCTAGGGAGATGAACGAATTAAAATAAAGGAAGGGCTCATGTTTAGAATCATCAATAGTCAGTCATCTCATCTAACAAATTAAGGTGTTTGTGTGTGATATTGAAATACACCACTTGTATAGTAGTCATTGTATTAAGGACAACCTAGTCAATGTGAACCCAAAATCCATACAACTTAATAAATTGATTTAAATAAATCATTTTTCTAACTTGATTTACATTTTACTTAATTTGAACATGAATCAAAATACTTCGTGGCTAGCACACCTTTCACTAGTCAAAAACTTTTAAATTCATAACCAACTATTGTGAATGCCTCTTTAATAGTGTGTTTTTGACTCATCAAGAGTTTCATGCATTTTCTCTATGTCTATGTATGGCACAATCCTTCTCTAACTCTCTTGCAGGTGAAGGAAAATATGTCTAAAAGTATGTGTAGAACCAACTATGGAAAAAAATCCCAAAGAAAACTTGGTTCATTGGTGTTACTTTATTCCTGGGGTTAGTATGCGAATCAGATATGCACAAAGCGGCCTCAAGGGGTAGAGTTCGATAGAGTTCTTGAGAATCAGATACATATCCCTCTTGATAGTCATCCCTTTCAAGTGCATAGAGGTTTAACCACGTTGATATCACATATATAATTATAAGCCCATCATTGTTGTTTATGGAAAAACGTAAAACTAATTTTATATAGAGTATTTATAATTGAATATATAGTTTTTGTTGATCAGACATTCAATGCATGAGAATATAGAAAGATGATAGAGTAATACTTTCTCTGGCCTAGGATTTTGACAAACTACTACACATAATTTTCTAAAATCAAGATGATTGTTTTTATGATATTGCTATCAGGATTCAACCGTGTAGTTTCGAGTCAAACTCATTGACCCATGTTTCATGAGTAGTGGTTCACAAGAACCCATCTCTCATGATAATGAATGGTCCACTTAGCACTCATTGCATCTAGGTGATGCTCACAGAGGTGAAGCAGGTCCATCCAGGGTCACCCATCCAGTCTTGCTCCGCTCTCAGCAGCTTAACGGGAGTTTTCTCCAAGGTTAAGCCAGCAAATACCATTTGCAAACCTTCAGAAGTGTTGTGCCTTATGAACCATTCATAATAGAGCCCCTTTAGCTCATCAATTGATAAGTAAGAGGTATTCCACAGCGTCAAATTATGATATTGCTATCGGGATTCAACCGTAGTTTCGAGTCAAACTCATTGACCCATGTTTCATGAGTAGTGGTTCAACAAGAACCCATCTCTCATGATATTGAATGGTCCACTTAGCACTCATTGCATCTAGGTGATGCTCACAGGTGAAGCACTTGGTCCATCCCGGGAGGTCACCCATCCCAGTACTGCTTCAGCTCAAGCGCGCTTAACCAGGGAGTTTTCTCCAAGGTTAAGCCCGCTTGAGTTGTTACCCCATTTGCAAAACCTTCAGCAAGTGTTTGGTAGGGACTGAAGTTGAATTGCAGCCCATTTTTATTGATAGAATTTTTGATACATGTAATATATTAAAAATAATTATCCGCTCAAAAATCTTATCAATATGAAATAAACCCATTTAAAATGAGTGAAAGTTTTCACAAATATTTTTAGTTAAAATTCAAACAAATTATAAGCACTGCAACAAATTTTATCAAGAGAGAATTTGGGAGTTTGAATTCCCATTTTAATCCATTCAAATGATTTTGAAATTAGAAATAAGATATCTGAATAATATTTCAAATGTTTATAAATATATTTCTATCCAAATCAAAGGGAAGCTTAGTAAATTTTTTTTTTGGCATATAATAAGTAAAAACAAAACTATATTTGTAATTTAAGGTTACAAAATTAAACTCTTTAGTAGTGTTGGGTTACAAAATTTACTGTTTAGCAATACATATAACAAGTAAAAATAAAACTAATGCACTAATAAAATAATAATTAAAGAAAACCTATTCGCAATAGTTGCTTAGTTGAAAAACTCTCACCCACAAAAGATTCACCCAAGCACCCAGGTCCACAGAAAATATGTGGGCCACTTTCTTTTAATTTTTATGTTCATATAGTTTACTCAGAACATATTTGATTGAAACCGTTTCAACCAAAACCTTTTAGACTGATAACTTGTTGCTACATCAGTGCCATGTCATCGCCACCTGGTTTCAGCCGAAACCTTCTTGACTGAATCCTTTCCACCCAAAAATGGTTTGATAGAAACCATTTAGTTGGCTGAAAGTGTGACACAACTTTGTGCTTTTTCCTAGTACTCCTCTACAAAATTTCACCTTAAAAGTTCTATGTGTTTGTAGATAAATTTTATACTCAAACTTACCATTAACACCTTCAAAAAATATTTCATAAGTGTCATCTTCCACTTAGTTTCAACTTCATGATGAAAATAATTTTATAATACATAATTATCATATTTCAACTTACTAGTAGGCCAATATCTTCCTCTTAGTTTCAACTTCATAATGACTGTTAACTACAAATACCATTGCCAACTTTCTTGCAAGCATGTCTAGTCTCACCCCTTCTTTATAGGTTACATATGTAGACTCCATTCAACAAACTCATTTTAAAATTTTCAAATACTGATTACAACTCTTGGATGGTATGCAAACACATCCTAATTTGCTTCCTAACCAATTCAACAATCATGTTTTGAAAGAGTTAGTCAAAGGTTGTGTTGTCTACCTAAGAGAATATACTTGCAAGATGTTCTAGAAATTCATGTGTCCATACTCTTGTAGTATTACTTTATGATTCTCCTTTCTTAATCTACATCTCCTTACTAAATTGTTGATCTCCTTTCATTGCAAAGATATTGTAATTGATAGCTTGGATATACTTTCAAACAATGCAGTGATAGTTGGAAATCGAATTCCTCTCCTCCAAGATACGAACTACCTTCCATGAAGTAGCTCTCAAGACCCATTAAGATATTATTCTATAAAATTTTCCTCTAGTAAGATACAATCTCTACAAGTCAATAAAATATGGGCCCTTTTGAAACAATCTCCATTAAAAAATTGGCCCCATACCCATAAGCAATGGTCCATTAAGGGTCGAGCATTGAAAAAAAATCCAATCCATGTTAGAGTAATAAAGTCATCACCTAATTAATTAATTGAGTCACTTTATGATTTATTACACTTAAGCTAAATGTAGGAGTGCTTTTATTTATTATTTCTAGCACTTTAATTAATTAGTTGTTTTTTGCATGATTAAAGCTTCTAATATTAGAACATGTCTCATTCATTCCTCTGAGGACACTTGTCTGTTGGCAAGAGACACTGCAAATGCATTCTAGTGTTGTCATTGATGACAACCATGGTCGGTGATTGCATCCGCATGACATCACTTGTTCACACTGACAGACAGATTGGAGATAGTTGGAAGAACAACACATCCAATAGAGCATCTAATAGTTTCATGTTCATCGATTCATATGCAGATTTTATGTTCTTATTTTGATTCATGGATGCCATAGGAGATTGTTTAGTGTATGTCTTATGTTGTTCAAAAATCTCAGTGTCTCGTATCAAGTTGTGTGCCAGTCTGGAGATCCAGTTGGATATTTTTTGTTCATTAGTGTTTTATGGCCGACCTAGTTGATATAATGTGTCTTGGATATGCAAGGAGTGTTTATTCAAATATTTTTGTGTTCAAACTTTTTGTTTTGGGTCCGAACTAAGTTGTGGCTGATTGTTGAGGATGCGCATTGGATATTGTTCATAATTTGAGCCAGCAACTGTTAATATTTCTAAGTTTTATTGAAGCCGACATAAAGTGATGAAATCCTTAGTAGCAGATATATATAAGTGATCATTTGAAGAGTGAATATGTATTGTATGTGTGAAGAAGGTGTGTCAATGTGTGTTATGAATATCAAAAGAGTGATTGAGTGATTATGCACAATTTCACTTTTGCATTAAAGATTTTGTGATGCGAAGCAGAGTAGAGCAAAGCAAAAGTGCATAATCAGTCAGAAGGAGAAAAGATCAACTACTGAGCCTAATTGGAACTATAATCAAGAATTTGTAGATGCTACTCTTTTAATTCACTCCTTTGGATCTAATCCAAAAATTTTAAGGCAGTGTGCCTTTCTATTTTGAGCAATGAGCTCTAGGTAGTGTGCCTGAATGCAAGTGCATTCCCATATTGTAATCTTTCTTTTGGGTATACTCATATCATATTGTGGATTGGCCATCCACTGTGGTTTTTCCCCTAATAGGGTTTCCACATAAAAAATCCATGTGTTACAGTGTTGTGGTTGCTTAATTTTTGTTCCTGCATATTTCTTTTGGTTACATGTTTTAAGTGGGTTAAAGAACAAAATAATAAATTTAGTTTTTGTACAACACTAATTCACCCCCCCTCTCAGTTGTTGAAAAATGAGGTGTTTTCTTAGCTTAATACTTTGTAAAAATTTAATATTGCTGATCTAAGTAAGCTCTTTCATTGTTACATATATTTTTTGTGGGTGATTATCTTGATTAATTCATTTTACTATTGTAGAATGAAGAGAGAAGTTGATAGAAGAACTAGATAGGATATTAGAAAGATCACACAAGATATAACATGGAGAAACCTTTTCTAGAAAAAACTCCACAAAGAATTATTCTATTATTCAATCTCTAAATTACAATAGCTCCAATTCTTGCTTGAGAATGCTTCTTTTGTCTTTGTCAATCTTCTTCACACCTACAAATAACAATTATGAAAACTCTCTTCAACTTGAATGAGATATAGAGACAATATGCAACCTTGTAATCTCCAAATGGTGATAGTTACAACGCACAAGCTCAAGCCCTTGAAAAGGTACGCATATTCCTTCAAGTTGAGTTATTCTGTGAAGACTAAAGCTTACATGTGCTTCATGCATTTGGGCATCCCAAATTGAAGCTACAACTTCTACTTCACTTTGGTGATAATTCCAAAGCTCTTCCTCAAAGTTGGCGCCCTTAAGTAATCCTACTTAACTGAGCCTTCAAAAATATCTTATCATGCATGAGAGGTAAATCCAAGGAAGCATCTTGGGTGCCCAAGTTGGCTCCAAGTGATTTCTAGTTAACTGAAACATTTACTCAACACCATTCCCAAAAAATGGTCATCCCTTGTTAACTGGAGGTAGTCCCTGTTATTTGTCATACAACTCAATGTTATTAGCCATGCATTCCAAGTTAACTAAAGTTAACTAACATACAACTGAAACTAACTGAAGACAACTGAACCATAACTGAACTGAACTAAACTAAACTAAACTGAACTAAACTAAACTAAACTGAACTGAACTGATTCCAAATTGAACTGAACTGAACTGAACTGAACTGAACTGAACTGAACTGATCTAAACTAAACTTCAAGCATGCAAACATCAAAACCTAACTCCTAGGATCTTTACATGCATTCAGAAGTGTTAACTGTTACTATGTATAGTTAGCTGAACACAAGGTGAGTGTCACCTTACCATGTGTGCACCCACATGTTCCTATTATTTAGGAATAACTACAAATGTCAATTTCATGATTTATTTCATCCAAATAATTAATCTCATCCTAATCTTAGTGTTGTTGAACACATTCCAATAACTTAGGAGATACATGAAATAATTAATGTTTCGGATTTGCAATTAAATGGCATCCTATTTCCAACATTCTCCCACTTGACATTATACATTGCAATTATTCTAAACAAGGAATAATAAAACAAGTACAAGACTCAAAGCCAATGGCCTTCTTGCACCAACTAGCCAAACCATGCTAACTTCAAATTCAACCTGCATAATCATGAAGATTCCAAGCAAATGATTAAAACCAAGAGAACTTATCTGTATGGTTTCATAAGATAATATGTAACATTAATTAAAGTGTTAACTTTCTCAATTAATACCTTCCCATTATTAACCAAACCAATACCTTTCCCAAGTCTCTATATCCAAACTGCCTCTTTTGAGGCATGCTAAACCACCGAGTGTGTTGAATTCACATTCAACCAAGGTGTAGGCTCCTCGGTCTTTTCTTGTTTAAAAACTTTTTTTACAAGTAACCATTCCAACAAAAGTCTCTTACCATAAGAGAATTCCAGCCTCACCTATTTCTCCAAGTATCCATGAGGACCTGTAACCAACCAATCCATGCCAAACTCCAAATGCAACACAACACTTTCATGAAGTAATCAAGAAAATGATTAATGTACCCAAAACTTAAGAGAACTACACAAGATCAAAGTATCATGAGGACCTGTAACCAACCAATCCATGCCAAACTCCAAATGCAACACAACACTTTCATGAAGTAATCAAGAAAATGATTAATGTACCCAAAACTTAAGAGAACTACACAAGATCAATGTCAAAGCTCCAACCTTGAACATAAACATGACATCCATGATCTAACCATCTCCTCTTAGGAGATCACATGCATCATATCATACTTATACATCCCAGTCTCAAGAGAACCATGTAATATGCCAAACTCTAAATGCATATCAAGAGTAAACCATGACATCCATAAAAAATATACTCTAAACCAAGAAACCATATCTCTAATCACATGGAGATAACCTTACCAATGATGCATCCAAGTCACTACCAACAACTCCCACCGAACCATGGTATCAAGTTACACATGGCATCATGACTATCATCCTCTCCATGAAGATTACTTTGAAACACAAAGAAAAGAGTTATCACAAATAATATTAGTTGAAATAATCAATGCATCATTACTTTTATCCGAGGACTCCTCTGTAGAAGAATCAAAACTCTCTTTCCTGTTCTTACAATCCTTCTTCACATGTACTAGTTTCCCACAGTTCCAACACTTTACCTTACTTCGTCCTTCTGACTTACCCTTCCCTTCCTTGTTTCCCTTAGGCTCCTTTTTCTTAGGCCTAACTTTTACAAACAAGGCATCTTGGATTTCCTCATATTTCCTCCTCATCTCTTTTGATAGGAGAGTAGGAATAATGTTGTCCATGTTTGGATCTATACCATTACCACTAATTGCAACAATTAGATTTTCCCAAGAATCTGGTAAAGAAAAAAGTAATAAAATGCACTTATCCTCATCCTCTAGCTTTACATCTACAAATGCTAACTGACTGAGAATTAAATTGAAAGCACTTAAATGTTATGCAACATATTCACCATCTTTCATTTTCAATGAATACAACTGCCTTTTCATAGACAACTTATTGGTGAGACTCTTAGTTTGATAAATATCCCCTATTCTTTTCCATAATTTATATGTACTAGTTTCCACTGAAACATTTAAAAGAACAACATTAGCAAGACATAACCTAATTGTTCCTCTTTCCTTCTTATCTAACTTAGCCCAATCTTCATCTGAAATAGTTGTAGGTGTCTTTGTCTCATTATTTACCACTAACCACTAATCTCTTTCTTCAAGAAGATCTTCCATGTTTAATTTCCACATAGTTAGAACCATTGAACCTTTCAATATCTAACCTTGAATTCATTGTAACAAAACTTAATTCCAAAATCAGCAAATAACAAAAATAATAAAAGCTCCCACTAAGCTAAAAAACCTCCAATCTTTAAAAGAATGGCGTCCCAATACTCTACCCAACCTCAACTCTAATACCATATGTTGAAAAATGAGGTGTTTTCTTAGCTTAATACTCTGTAAAACTTTAATATTGCTGGTCTAAGGAAGCTCTTTCGTTGTTACATATATTATTTGTGGGTGATTATCTTGATTAATTCATTTTATTGTTGTAGAATGAACATAGAAGTTGATAGAAGAACTAGACAGGATATTAGAAAGATCACACAAGATATAATGTGGAGAAACCCTTTCAGGAAAAAACTTCACCAATAATTATTCTATTATTCAATCTCTGAATTACAATAGCTCCAATTCTTGCTTGAGAATGCTTCTTTTGTTTTTGTCAATCTTCTTCACACTTGCAAATAACAATTATGAAAACTCTCTTCAACTTGAATGAGATATAGAGACAATATGCAACCTTGTAATCTCCAAATGGTGATAATTACAATGCACAAGCTCAAGCCCTTTAAATACGCCACATTCCTTCAAGTTGAGTTATTCTGTGAAGACTAAAGCTTACAACATGTGCTTCATGCATTTGGGTGTCCCAAACTGAAGCTACAACTTCTCCTTCACTTTGGTGATAATTCCAAATCTCTTCCTCAAAGTTGGCACCCTTAAGTAATCCTAATTAACTGAGCCTTCAAAAATATCTTATCATGCATGAGAGGTAAATCCAAGAAAGCATCTTGGGCACACAAGTTGGATCCAAGTGATTTCTAGTTAACTGAAACATTTACTCAACACTATTCCCAAAGAATGGTCATCCCCTATTAACTGGAGGTAGTCCCTGTTATCTGTCATACAACTAATTGTTATTAGCCATGCATTCCAAGTTAACTAAAGTTAACTAACATACAATTGAAACTAACTGAAGACAACTGAACCATAACTGAACTGAATTGAACTGAACTGAACTAAACTGATTCTGAACTGAATTGAACTAAACTAAACTAAACTAAACTGATTTGAACTGAACTTCAAGCATGCAAACATCAAATCCTAACTCCTAGGATCTTTACATGCATTCAGAAGTGTTAACTATTACTCTGTATAGTTAACTAAACACAAGGTGAGTATCACCTTACCATGTGTGCACCCACATGTTCCTATTATTTAGGAATAACTACAAATGTCAATTTCATGATTTATTTCATCCAAATAATTAATCTCATCCTAATCTTAGTGTTGTTGAATACCTTCCAAGAACTTAGGAGATACATTAAATAATTAATGTTTAGGATTTTCAATTAAATGACATCCTATTTCCAACATAATTGTTGCTTGTTTCCAATAATTGGTATCTGAGCTAGTTCCTCAGAAGAAGTCTAATAGCTTGGGGAGATCTTGGAAAGTGTTTTCAATGGATACAAGTAGTCTTCAACAAAAAATCTTGGTGGCTCTAGATGATTTTGACTAGTCAAAATATTAGAACTGGGAATTGCAGGAAAGTCTTGAGAATGCAGAGAAATTGATTCAGTCATTGAAAGATAAGATCAATGAATTAAGGGAGAAAATGAAGGAATTATGTGATCAACTTAAGCGGAAGAAAAGAATCATGGAAGATGAACAACTGAGTCAGGCCTTGAAAGAGAAAACAAAAGAATGTGAAAAGTTTTCTAGCAAAAATGCTACCCTGAAACATGAGATGGGAGCTATCATGATGAAAATGACCAAGGAGATTGAAGATATAAAGAAGAATGAAGAAAATATTGCATAATCCTTGAAAGAGAAATCTGAAGAATGCAACTAATTTGACAATGAATTGGAACAATCCAAAAATAATGAGGAAGTGCTTGAAAGACAACTTGATGATCTTAGAAATGAACTTGTTGCTACAAATGAGTACAAGGAGAAATTCAAAGCTAGCTCGACCAAACTTGATGGACTAATTAAAGGTCAGCAAACTGATGGTGACAAGCGAGGTCTTGGCTATGAAGAAGGAGAAAGTTCCAAATCTGAACAAGGAAGATTCAAGCAAGGAAATCAAATGAATATAGCTAGAAGGAATCCGGAAAGACAACCAAATTTTGAAAGATTCAATGGTTATTGTTTTACTTGCAATAAGTTTGGTCATATGGCTTCCCAGTGTAGAAGTAGGATGAATCCAAGTGGACCATCATTCTCAGGTCAGTGCTTTAATTGTAATAATTTTGGGCATAAGTCAAATGAATGTAGAAATGTGATGAATAAATTTCATAGAGAGGTAAAATGCTATGAATGCAATAGACTTGGACATATTGATAACCAATGCAGATAAAGGCAAAATCAATGGAACAATAGGTCTAGATAGAGAAATGTTGTGTGTTACAACTGCAACAAAATTTGCCACAATACTAGATTCTGTTGGAGTAGAAGAGGTCTAGTAAATCACAACATGCAATGGGATGTTAAGGGAAAAGGAAAAGATACTACAGATGTCATTAGGAAGAAAATGCAGAAACAATGGGTGAAGAAGAGTCCCTCTGTTGAAGGAAATGCGCCTGAACCAAAATCTGCTTCTGGTAATTCCTCTGGGAATTAGTTTTAGGCCTTTGGCCTAGGGGGAGCTTTCAAGAAAATCTTCTAACCCCCTACCGGTAACTGACACCAAAATGTGGATAAGCTTAGGAGATGCTTAGATGCTTAAATTCAGAAGTTGTTCGGCTAATTAGAGGAAGTATTGTACAATATTGGAGATCTGCAAAAAAAAAATATATCACTGTGCATGGAAATAGAGTAACTGGATGAGTTAGGGTACAACCATTTATTGTGACAAAAAGGGTTAGGTGTGCGAACGATAAAAGGTCTCTTTTACCCTTCATTTGTCACTTTGAATTTTGGAGAAAAAGAAGTTTGGAGAGCTCTAGAGCAAACTTTGTTGGATTACGGCGAGATTCAAGTGTGAAGAAGATTCAACGATCAAACTCCTATCTGACGAAAAGGTATTTATTGGAAAAACATGTGAATTTGTGAATTTGTAAGAATGGCTACTCCATTGGTAGTAGAAGTCAAGGATAGATCCTGACCAAAGTTCAAATGGTATCCATTTAAGTCTGTTGAGACCAAGCCCTTAGGTGCGTTTTCATCTATCTCGTACAGAGTCTTGCATACTGAAGATATTAGGGTTTATATTCATGCTAATATTGAGGAATTAGGAAGCTCTCAAATGCTGAATTTATATTCCAACCATATAATTGGAGAGGACCTCACTACTAAGCTAGAATATAAAACCCTAGAAGAGAAGAAGTTCACACAGTTTATGAAATTCCCTATGTTTGAGGAAAGTGAATGGGTGAGATATGTTTTGAATAGAGTTCATGCTGAGTTTATGTGGTTGAATATACCTTTCAAGATTATGAAAGATGCTATAAGAGTTGTAACAGGTTTAAATTCCTCCGGTGGACTGCTAGTCTTGAAATCCATAAAGAATCAGATGGTCACTGATGCAACAGGTGTGAGATTTGATATAAGAGTAATGAAAATCAAAGATATTGTTGAAGTGGATGTGAAATTTGCATCAATGGTCATTGGCTACAAGGTCTACGACTCCAGTCGAGATAATTCAGTATCTAGTACAACAATTTATGCAGCCTATCAAAAGGTAAAAGAAAATGAAAATTATGATTTGTGTGAGCTAATCATAGGTCACTTGATAGAGAATTTGGGTAAGATTATGAAAGACAAGAACTCTTTCAATTATGGTAATTTTCTATTGTGTCTATTTTTCTATTTCATGAGTGGGGTTTCGGGTGTTGGAAAAGTTTAGTGGCAAAGCAATCAACCTATAGCTATGCAAATAAGAGACATATTGTTTGGAATTGGTGATAGTAAGACCGAAAAAACTTCCCTTTGGGGGTACTTAAATGTTTTTCAAAGTATGATGCATGCAAGGGAAAGAATCCCTACCTCAATTGTAGAGTAGTACAAAGATACAATCTATTTCATGGTGGATATTGATCAATGCTTAATGGAAGCAACTGATCCCAGAAAAGTATGCATTATGCCTATGGGATATGAAGTTGAGGAAAACATCTTGGAGATGTATGCAGAACATTTGTGAGAAAACATTTGGATTTGGCAGAAGAGAGGTTTGGAACTTATGTTGAGAAAGATATGGACGTGTATGAACAACCAAAGAAGCCTAAGCTTATTAGAAAAGTAAGAAAAGAAGTGGAAGTCATGGAAAAAAGAATGGGTATATCTATAGAAGCATTGAAAGAAGCCAAAAGGAAGAGATTGATGAAGTTGAAGTAGGAAAAGAGCCTGCAAGGACTGAAGTTGCTAGTCTGATAGGAACCTCTGCCCACACTAGATCAACAAGGAGTTCTCCTTCCCCATCCGTTCTTGCAGTCAAGCCAGTTCATGTACAAACTCAAGATAAGGCCTCTAGTAAGAGGAAGAATAACAAGAGCACAAGAACCTATGAAGCCATCTCAGAAGATGAGGAGATTGAGTCAGATGAAGTAGTGAAAGGAATAAAGGCTACCGACACTTAGGCTACAAAGGTAAACAAGAAAAAATCCTTTGGTGAAGAAGCAAAGGAAAAGAAAAAGGTAAAATTTGACAAACTAGATATGACAATAAAAGACGTTGAGAATGTTGTTGTCAAGGATGGAAACCTCAAGCCCCTCTACAAATGGTATGATTCATTTGATGAATCAGGACAAAGAATTCTTGAGGAAGCAACGATAAAACATTTGAATATTTTCAATAAAGTTATTGAAATTATGTTTGGTTCACCTAAGAGTCTGTATGATGTTTTGGAGACGAGAAGAGTAAATTCTAGGAAAAAAGAAGAAAATTCTTGCAGACTTGTGTGTAGAAATGTCTATTGAGGAGATGAAGTCACTCCTGAATAAAGCCAAGAAGGAATTTAAAAGAAAAACAAGGGTGAAAAAACTCATGATCGGTGAAACTGATGTTGTTGCTGATGAAACCAAGAAAATCCTAGAAGCATTTCTATCAAAGAACAAGATCGATGTTGAAGAAGTGAATTTTGAAGATGTTATATCTGATCCAGTAAATGAGGAGGTGAATGTAGATGCTGAGAATATTTAGATTGCTTCTGATGTGAATGATGTGGAAGTATCTGTGAACAATATAGAAGTACCTATGGAGACTGAAGCTCCTAATGTTGATGAAGAAAAGGAGATGCCAAATGAAGAAGATGAAGCTCCTAAAGGAAATCTAGGAATAGTTTCTGAAGAACAAGAAGTTAAAGAAGAAAAGGTTGAAGTTAAGGAGATACCAGTGGAAGCAAGAGACACTACCAAGGCAGTGAAGAAATTTATGGTGTAACAACAACAAGAATTTGATCTTGAATTGGTTGAAGGTCCAATTGATCTATCTATCTTGTCCCCAATTCAAAAAATGAAAGTTGCATCTTTTGCCCAGGAAAAAGCCAGAGAAGAATTGTTGAAATCCCACATTAAGGATAATGAAATTTTGGGTCTTGCATCTAGAGTTCTTGAGAAAATAATGTCAAACCGTGTTAAGGATCTGTTTGGTGAACTGAAGAAGCTCATAAATTCTGTAAGTACTCATTTCGAGTCTTTTGAAAAATCAGCCATGATTAAAGTGCAAAAAGAGTTTAATGGAAAGAGATTCAGTAAGTTGAAGGAAATGATTGCATTTGATATAACTCTGCTAGCTACCTATATAAAGAATATTCAAGATTCCCTATATGAAGATGGAAAGGCATATAAGTTATGTTTGGTTTTGTCCAAATTTACTGAAGATAATGAAAAAAAGTTGAAGGATCTTGGAAAAGAATTGGCTACCATTTCTGATGCTTTTGATCCATTAGCTAGTGATGTTGCTGAGAAAGGTCAGGTAATATCTCTACTTGAAAAAATAAGGAGTTTGAAGCAAGAAAATGATAGGATTGTAGGGAGAGCATGTGAACTCAGAGGATAAATTGGTCCAAAGATGGAGATAATTGTGAGTGCATTAAAAGAAGCCAAAGATACTATGGTAGTTAGTGACCCAATGAATCTTGAGTCTATAGAAACTCAATCTTATTTGGTGTGTGGTCACATAACAATTCTGGAGAGTCTCGAAAGGGTTTGGGACACAAACTTGAGCGTGTTGAAGAGAGATTTTATAGATGTTTTCAAATTTATGTAAGATATAGGGTCATGCTTATACAATTTGAAATTTTGTTGTGTATGCATTTGCCCAATTTTTTTCATTGATGTCAAAGGGGGATCTAGGTACACTGAAAAATGTATATCATAGGGGGAGTTGCATTTCTAAGCTAAGATTGAAGATTCTTTTTGAAATTTTGAAGTGGTGAAGTGGCAGTGTAATTTTTGTTGGTACTAATTCGACACTTAGTTGAATTTTTCACTAAGGGTTGCCATCAATGCCAAAGGGGGAGATTGTTGGCAAGAGACAATGCAAATGCATTCTGGTATTTTCCTTGATGGCAACCATATTTAGTGATTGCATCTGCATGAGATCACTTGTTCACACCAGCAGACAGATTGAAGATAGTTGGAAGAATAGAGCATTCGATAGTTTCATGTTCATCGATTCATATGCAAATTTTATGTTGTTATTTTGAGTCGCGGATCTCATGGGATATTGTTCAGTGTATGTCTTATGTTGTTCAAAAAATTTAATGCCTTGTATCAAGTTGTGTTCCAATCTGGAGATCCGATTGGATATTTTTTGTTCATCAGTGTTTTATGGCCGACCCAATTGATATAATGTGTCGCGGATATGCAAGGATTGTTTATTCAAATATTTTTGTGTTCGAACATTTTGTTTTGGGTCTGAACTAAGTTGTTGCTGACCATTGAGGATGCACATTGGATATTGTTCATAATTTGAGCTGATAGTTGTAAATATTTCTAAGTTTTATTGAAGTTGACATAAAGCGATGAAATCCTTAGTAGCAGATATATATAAGTGATCATTTGAAGAGTGAATATGTATTGTATGTGCAAAGAAGGTGTGTTGATGTGTGCTACAAATATCAGAAGAGTGATTGAGCAATTATGCACAGTTTCACTTGTACATTAAAGATTTTGTGATGCAAAGCAGAGTAGAGCAGAGCAGAAGTGCAGAATCAGTCAGAAGGATAGAAGATCAACTACTAAGCCTAACTGGAACTGTAATCAAGCATTTTTAGATGCTACTCTTTCAGTTCACTCCTTTGGATCTAATCTAAATTTTGTAAGGCCTGGTGTGCCTTTCTATTTTGAGTAATGAGCTCTAGGCAGTGTGCCTAAATGCAAGTGCATTCCCATATTGTAATCTTTCTTTTGGGTATACTCATATCTTATTGTGGATTGTCCATCCACCATGGTTTTTCCCCTAACAGGGTTTCCACGTAAAAAATCCATGTGTTATGGTGTTGTTGTTTGCTTTTTGTTCCTACATATTTCTTTTGGTTACATGTTTTAAGTGGGTTAAAGAATAGAATAATAGATTTAGTTTTTGCACAACACTGATTCACCCCCCCTCTCAGTGTTGCTTGTTTCCAACATTGTCATGTTCTAATCTAACCCTAATCTAGGGTTAGCTTTCATCCTTTTCATAAGGATTGATTCATTGTAATTATTTTTGATTCTCTATGACATCATATTCAATGCGACAGTTGTTCACATAATGAAAATTGTGTTTTCATTAGATTTGAGTTGTTGAGCAATAATATCTTGCTTATTTCTTCTTAGTGTGATAGGTTTATCCTTGTAGGTGATTCATGGAGCTGTGTGAGTACATACATATACTCTAACATGGTATCATAGCACTAGATTTGCAGCCACCTTGTTCACTTTTTTTGAAGAAACCAACTAATGCATTAGGATTGATGAATCATGGAGTAAATTTGACATTATCATTGAGTCCAAAGTTGCTAGAATAGTCAGGTTTTCCTTTTGTTTCATTAGAAAAGGCCTTCGTTTGTCATATTTGTGAGGGTTTAAAGCTACGACAGTTTTTTGCCAAAGGGGTTTTTTTATCATTTTTTTAGAATTTTTGACCTTGATCTCTCAAATGGTGCATGCTAGTGCAAAACGGACCCCTTGGGTGCACTTAGAAAGCCCAAAACCCCCTATTTTCATATAAATATAATAGGTTATTGCTAAAAAATGATTTTTTAGTGTTTTTGAGGAATTTAAAAAAACGCTGCTAGAAAAATCCATACAGTTGTACGGATCCATACGAACGCCTCGATTTCTATGCATATTTGTTGGTGTCTATATCATTTTTGAGTTGCCTCAATTTTTGTGCCATTTTTGCATTGATTTATGTGCCCTCTCAATTTTTGTGCCATGAAGGTATAGCTGAATATTTTATTAATTTTTTAATCTTTAAATTAATAAAAATATTTGGTTTAAAGCCTAAATGAGCACTTTTAGTAAAATTGTCATATCTTGAGCATATGGAGTCTGTTTTTCACAAACGAGATATTGTCGGAAAGCTAGTTTTGAGCTTGATCTAGTGGTATAGTTATTTTTTCCTGTTTTGCTATTTTGACTAAGTTATAAGCCCTTGAAGTTAGATCATCAATTTTCTATTCTAAGGGCATATATTTTGACTTGGGTATCAATTTTTCATGATTCTTGCAGCATTGGAAAGCTGGTTCAATGCTCTACATAGTGATCAGACTTATTTTCCCATATTTTTCCCCAGGTACATTTTATTCAGCTTTTGGTGTTTACATAATTTTCTTAATTACTTGGACCTTTTGGCACTTGGGAATGCTCTGTTTGCGCCATTTCGCTCTATTTCACATGATTTTAATGTAGTAAAGTTAGTTTTCTCAGATTTTTTCATTTAAAGAGTAATCATAGGTTTTTCTACTCACCCTACACTTGTAATCCTAGAACGGGATAATTATGAGTCATGGGCAAAGGGCATACTTACATATTGTAGGTGGCTTAATATTTTACCTCATTTATATGACCTCATACCTGAACCAAACACACCAGGGAGAAAAATAGCTTGGGATATCATTAGAGATCATTTAGTAGAACTTATATGTTTTAGTGTCAATTTTGACACTATGTGTGATGTATCAGGCACTAATTGTCCCCACACACTTTGGAATCATCTTTGGGAGATCCATGGAGACTCCAATCTCTCTCCATACCTAGAGGATCCTACTTCAAATTTTATCTTACCCATGGCTACTACAGATTGTATACCCATTGATGATGCTACATTAGAGGACCTAGAGTATGTAGTAGGTCTTGCACGTTCTGATGGATCAGAGGCTTGTCTCCTAGTTCCTACTCTTCAGATTGATATTACACATGCATCATCCATTGTTCCTAATGACATTAGTATCGCCACATTGGCCCCTATGGATTTAGTTCAACATCATGACCATCTTGGTCATTCATTTTCTACTACATCATGGGATTCTTATCTTTTAGACACATCATTGTTTGTTGATTCTTGCACTGTAGATCTTGAGGGTTATATTGAGGACATGCATCTCCTCTATATTGAAACTAGTCATATTATCACTATACACCCATCATTATTAGTGCATTTAGAGGTTGTATTTCAAGAGTCTTCACATCAATTTGGATTTGGCATCATTTGTTTCAGTTCAGACACAAAGATTCTTCAACAACCTATCATGGCACACATCTTGAGACATATTCGTTCATCACTCTTCACAAGGTTTCTTCGATATCATCCTTTGGATCTATTTCTTCCCAAGGGGAGGAATGCTATTTTCTACTTCAGGATCTCTTTTGGGATCCTACATTAGGCATCCATCATTGCGACAGGAGTTTCTTCATTGTGGGGGGGGGGCTTCTAGTCTCTTTCTATCTCTCCTATAGAGACCATTGTATATGTACTTATGTGATAAAAGTTGTCTTTGGGGGGTGTCATTTAATCCACTTTCTATCCTTCTTCTATTAATGCATTAAATTCTTTTATTTTCTCTCTTTTGGAGGGAAGTTTTATTCCCATGTGGTTTTCTCCCTTTCTCCAATTATGAGAATTTCATTTATGTACATGGGTACCTCATCAACCGTTAGGGAGGGATCCATTCATGCATCCATTCATGTATTTCTTTATCATAGTTTACTTTCTCCCTAGTTCATCTTAAGGGGGGGTGTTAGAGTAATAAAGATCACCTAATTAATTAATTAATCATTAATTAATTGGGTCACTTTATGCTTTATTACACTTAAGCTAAACTTAGGAGTTCTTTTATTTCATTATTTTCTTTTATAAATTAGTTGTTTTTTGCATGATTAAAGCTTCTAATATTAGAACATGTTGTCTCATTCATTCCTATGAGGACACTTGTCATGTTCTAATCTAACCCTAATCTAGGGTCAACTTTCATCCTTTTCATAAGGATTGATTCATTGTAATTATTTTTAATTCTCTACGATAGCATATTCAATGCAATAGTTGTTCACATAATGTAAATTGGTGTTTTCATCAGATCTGAGTTGTTGAGCAATAATATCTTGCTTATTTCTTCATAGTGTGATAGGTTTATCATTGTAGGTGATTCATGGAGCTGTGGGAGTACATACATATACTCTAACAATCCATATATTTCAAAATTTTGGACATGATGGGAAAGTTTTTCGCTTTGATTTTATAGATAAAGAAAGCTTCAAAGTTCATTTGACTTGCTTCAATTAACTTGATGATTAGTTCTACCATGCTATTTACTTTAATATTTTTTATGTGATTTGCAATGGTTGCATTAAAGTGGCCAACATAAAATATTGTAGCTCCACAAACCCTTTCAAAATATTCATCAACACCTCATAAAAAATAATTCCTTCTATATGCATAGACTCTATCATACCCACACATAGATTGCATATAAAGATCATATATTCATTGGTCTCATTTCCTATTAATTCCCTTGTAGATGTCACGGTAAATACTTCTATCTATATCCCCTACATCAACCATATGTAAAAGAGATGACATTGAAACAATAAAGTTTATTAAGTTACTACAATTATATACATATCAAGTTGTACCGTTGATGTTACACTTTGGGGTCATCATTGCCTAATTAAAGGAAAACAAGTCTTTAATATTTCCCTACAACATGTTGAACTCTTAGAATACTAAGAGGTGGGGTGAATCAATTCCCTAAAATTCATTAACTTAAACATGCATTACAAGTACCTCATTAAACGTGCAGAAATGAAAGAAGCAATTAAACCATGCATCACAACAATCAACACAAGAACACTAGATTTACATGGAAAATCCAATAAGGGAAAAACCACATGGTGAGGATTAGCTCACAATATATTATAACTGATTACAATGGATTACAAAATGGAGGAATCACTATCCAGAAAGAATGGCTCATTGCCAAGGGCTCAATGCCCAAAGGGCTCACTGTCTAGAATAGAGAAAGATAAGAAGAATGGATCACTGCTAGAGTTTTTGAACTACTAACAATACATCTACAACATGTTGAAGGTACAGTTCCAACTAGGCTCTGAAAAATGACTTCACACACTTCATATTGCATCACTATCACCTTTTGCACATAAAATACTCACCTCTCTACATATAATATTCATCTCAATAATGAATTGACCTTATATATATGCATATATTTTGCAAATATATCATCAATTAGGTTATCCTAATTAGATGGAACATGTGACACCATAACTTGTCAGCTCAAAAATTCATCAAAAATGCTTTGTAGAAGGAACCAAAACATGTAATTCACCAAAATAGGTTGATATGACCTATAATCACCCCCATGAATCCACTCCTTACACAATTCAATACTGTATGATCCCAAAACCCTTAGGTCAGAACTACACAACAAAACTGGTGAAATAGTAATTGAATGAACCAATTGTTCATCCACAACTCGACACATAGACCACAAAATCACTTGACGCTTAGAGTGCACACACATTTGGAACCTTTCAACACTTCCTCAAAACCACACAACACAATTATCATTTGTGGTGGAATACAAAGCATTCCAATATGCACTCTACACCTATAACATTGCCATTACTAAGCTCAATACATTGTCATTGATATCTTTAGCTGTAAAAGATATACAACCCTGAAACTTTGGATATAGATACCTTCAATACATACAATTATTAGCTTAGAATTGCATGAGAAGATTCTGTAAAGAGAAGCAATGTGGACCATAAAACTATTCCTCTATAATATTGGGAATACATTTAGGGACTTAGGCAATTCTCCAAAATACTTAGTCTTCTCTAGTCTTGTTTGGACTATGTATGTATACAAATGCACCATAAATTCTGCAATGGGATAGTACATCCAAATGCACCATCACTTCTATAATGGGTTTACATCAATGAAAACACTATATATCGTCATGATAATGTTGTCAACAATCTCCCCCTTTGTCATTGATGGCAACACACTTCTCCAAAATAAGTTCCCCCTTTGACATCAAGGGTAAAGGGATCTCTGCATCAATCCTCTTCTTTATATATTATCTCCCCCTTTCAAACTAATATATATATGTATGAAGGTATCTCCCCCAATAATATCCATCACCAAAAATGAAAAAATGGAATCGTAACACTATCTACTAACTCTGTATATGTACATTGAAATCAAAAAAATGTCTATACAAAGAAAAAAATGTATATACTAGCTGGTAGAGGGTAAGATACCCTTACATGAAACCTTCAATTTTACAAGGTGTGCCTCCCAATCCTTCTTTGCAACCTCCTAATACTTCTTGATGAAGGAAAGTGTATGGAACTAATTTTTAAACTAAACATGGAGGTATTCTCCTTCTTCTGAAGAACTTAGCACTAGATTATTTTGCACAACCTTCTTTGCATTAGCCAAAAATTTAGTAAAATATGTAAGTCTGAGACTTACCATATCATGGAGCTTATTATACTACTTTATGATTTTCTCTTTTTTCTCCTACAATAGAAAGAATTGATTGTGTAGATTTTCAATGACTACCCTGGTATCTCCATCTTCATCACTGACTAGATCATAAACACATGAGGCTTGAGAAATTTGAAACTCAATTAGTCTATTTAATCCTTAATGCTCCTTGTGGAAACATGCCACTTCAAAAAGAGTTGAAATAATAGTTTAGCTTCTTCCAAATACTTTTGAAATTCCTTCAAGTTTCTTGCAATTTAGCATGTGTATTACCACACTTATCAGAAACGTCAGCTAACCTTTTATCATTGACCTTCTTTTCCATTTCCTTCTTTATATTTTCTTCCAAACCAACATAATACTCCTTAAAAGAATCTAAAAATAACTTCAATTGTTGAGCTATAGATAAAGAATTGTCAATAGATACTCTGGGAAGACCTTCCTACAACACCTTCACAGCTTCATCAACCAACTTTGTACTTTTATGGTGAATTTGAAGAATCTCCTTTCTTGCAAAGGCATGAAATACATCACCAAGCTGTAACTTGTGGAGGGGAGAAATCTTGTCAAAGTCCACTTGACCCTGTTGCATAGGAATCTACAACAACTATGCAGACACCACTGGTTGAAATTGTAATTGCATATCCATGAGATCTTTCAATAAATCTACAAAGGTTTTGGAGGATTCACAACCCATTTTTTATGCTTTCTTCATCATTTTTACCACTCTTCTCTTTCTCACCACTAATAGAACATTCTTCAAATATTCTTCTCAACTTTCAGAGGGGAAAAATTATATCTAGAGGGGTGTTATCTATCAACATCTCTTCCTTCTCATCCTCATGCTCATGTTGTTTTGTGACATGCTCATTGCTTTGCAGAAGGGGTGTGTCTTGTTGCATTTGAAATTTATCACTTGTAGGAACTCCTAACTCTTTAGCAAGTGTTTCAACTTCCTCCAGTGTCTCATTCCTTAACCTTTCTATATCATCCTTATCTCTTCTCATAAGAGAACTTACTCTTTATTTTGTCCTAAATTTCTTACTATACAACTGAGACAACTCAAAAATTTCCTCATGAGTCAATGAGGAACCAATATTCTCCAAGGAAAATGTCTTCATCTTAGCATATTCAACAATTTCCTCTTGTCTTCTTGCATTCAACACACCTTTTATATCATTCGACCATTGATCCTCTATCTCACCTAGGCTAGTAATAAATCACAATATTTTTGACAATGGCCACTTCAATTTTTACCTTAAATATTCATCATTGGAATTTGGATACATTTCAGTAGTTTCCTTCAAGATACCAAACTCTACAATACCACTAAACAATGCATCGAGTTTCATGGTACTATTCTTACAGACTAGAGTGGTCTTCTCTTTCTTCTTTCCCTTTTCTTTTCCCTTACTTTTAGGTAATCCTTATTCTTCTCTTGACCTTGGTTTCTTTTCTCTTCTATGAAAAATGAAATATTCCTTTTCCTTTTCTTCTTCCTCTTCACTTTCTACAACCACCAGATTGATTTTATCCTTTTTTGTCGTGGTCTCTTCCTAAGAGATATTCAAGACTTCCTTTTATGGATCAATTGAG